>MEIZ01000051.1:359859-371719 GCA_001723225.1 Globodera ellingtonae
AATGTCTCCGGTTTGAGACCGATGCCGAAAAGGCCTTCTTCCCCCCTTAGGGGAGAAAGGTCATCAAACACTCCCCCCCCCCTTTTCTATTCACATATTTCGATCTTCGTTAATGGAAAATAACAAGAAAATTTGGTCATTTTTCTGGACCCGAACAATGATTAGCAGCAGCAGCACTCTTTCCCGGAAAAGCCTCTGCTGTGCCGGATCCCCGCCAATCGCCTGACTGGCGCCGCTGTGGCGCCTCCGGGGACGCATTTTATTGCGCGGGGGCACACGCGCAAATCACACTCAGTCAAAGCAACTCATTAAGTGTCAATTTGCTGTTATTATGCTCACACTGATCTGCCCCACCCGGCGGCTGGCACTTGCGCCTGTCGGTGGGCGACTCAGTATAAAAGAACAAATCCAAACAGACCCAATTGCTGACTTTTCATTGATACGCCCCACCAAATGATACTGTATTTGTTGCCACATCAAATTTACTGTAAAGAGTGTACTGTATTTTGTGCATGCACCGTATGACCAAATAGAAAGTTTTTTATACATTCCCAAACACTGTGAGTGATATTTTGGTACTTCTTTCTAACGCAGACCGTATTGTTCTGCCAAATGATGTTTAACAGAAAATAGAGTTATTATACCGTATTTTACTTTAATAATTTTAATTTTAAGAATTCCAATTTTGGCTCCGTCCCAAATTATGCTGTTATACTTTTCGTGCGAGACTAAAAATATAAGTTTTCAATTTTATATATTTTTTAAAAATCCCCAAATTGCCATTTTTATTATCGCATTTTCGGGCCGGTCTCTTCTTTCGGTAGAAGGTTGATGGATGATGTGATACCGAAAGGTATAGGCAGACGATCAGTTTTGTTTAACTTGTGATCGCTGTCTTTCCGGAAGATTTTAACCGATTTAAATTCGGAACGATCAGTCGGAACAGTTTCGGTGATCGGTTGGATATACAAATTGATCGGCGTATCAGCTAATTAATTACCTAATGTGATCAGTCTGATTACCCACTTACTGTACACATTGTGACCCCACAGCAGTTTTGTTAACGCCTTTTCGGCGGAAGATTCCAATCAATCGCTTTAGTTGGGACGGATCAGTCAGCCAGTCTTAGCGCAGCAGAATATTTATTTTCCGGAAGACGGCGATTAGAGTCATCCACAAGCATCCATTGAAGAAAGGTTGTTCTACCGTTAAGAACCAGTTCCCCCCTCCCCCTTCCCCCTCGCTTTCATATACTCTCGTTTCTCTAACCTCTCTTCTCTTTCTGTTTTATGCCCTGCAGCTCTCTCTGCTTGCACACGTTCTCTAACTGTACTCTCGTTTCTCATGCATCCATTCCTTTCCCAGGGGTCTGTTGTCTCTAACTGTCTGTCCCACCGGCGGTAAATGCCCCCTTGGGGGTCGTCCCACCCCTTCGTCCATTGGCTGCGCCCATTGTCAGCGACAACGGCGCTATTATTCACTCCATTTGTCAGCAACTCCTCACCCAACTCACCAAAATCACTTTTGGCCATTTCATTATTATTTCTGGTCCGGTGTTTTTGCTCATTCCCCGACCCCGAACCCCGACAATTTTTGTCATTCCCCGACCCCGAACCCCCAACAGTTCAGCCCCGACAACTCCGACCCCGTCCCCGACTACCCAACCCTAATTTATAAAACAATTTTATCTGGGAGAGAATGACTGAGTTTTTATGAGTTGTCTAAAGAACATCAGAGGGGCAGGCCGATTGTAAATTTTTGTTTTATTTTAGTTAATTTTTGCCAAATTTTGAAGTTCACTCAAAATGTTTCCGCCATTTTTGCCGCTAAATGCGACGCCTTCCATCTCTGGCCATCGAATTCAGCAGCAAATGCCGGCGCCCCAAATGCTTCCAACCGCCAACAACATCCCCCCGGGGCAATCGCGCTTCAGGCACGTCATTTTTTTTTTGGCAATTTTATGGTCTCAATAAATGGTATATTTAAGCTTAACAATCTGATCCCCGGATACCGGATCTAAACAATATTATCTCATTCAAATCTGATCAACAATAAATAGTTAGTGACACAAATCTGATCAAATTTTTGTTTTCGTTGTTAAAAGGCAACATTTTCAGCAATTTCTGCTGCACGCGCAATGCGCCACCGGGCACTGCGGCGGCAATGGCACTTGCGGCGACGGCGAGCCGTACTGCAGCACTGCTGCATGCACTGCTTGCCGCTGGCGCTGCAACACAACCAGCTGCCCCACAACAGCAACTGCAGCAGTCACTTCTTCTGTCCATGGGCCCAATAAACGGGGTAAAACAATTAAAATGGGGACATATCATCGGATGAGCAACGGACGCGCGAGATCCGTTATGTTGGATCCGATCAAACCAAGAAACTTGTGTCATAAAAAGATAAGAACATTTAAAATTTTGTTGAATTAACTCATTTTTAGCTTCTGACGAGGCCAACCCCCGGCTTATTCCGTTGAGCAACGATCAGCAACAGCAGCGGCTGTCCAACCGGGTCAGCGCTTTGTTGGGAGGCAATGACGCAACATTTCAAGACAAAGGGGAAAAATCGAGTCAAAAAATTCGAGAAAATCAGCTTCCTTGCTCCACAACCTTTCTGGTGGATCGGCTTCTTCCACCGCCGTCCAATTCGAACTCGTCCACCTCGTCGGCCTCACCTCCAGCAAATCGGGCGCTACCGGTAATCAAATCTTAGAATACAATTTTTTAATAAATCTGTTTCCTACTGAACAATTGCAACCTTCAATACAGTAACCCCATCAATTTAAAAACATACATACCCCCTTCTAAATACTAAATTAAATACAGTATCCCAGCTAAATGAATACAGTAGTCCACAACCAATTTGACTCTTCAGTTTCCGCCCGCCGGGGTTGTGGCCGCACTCGCCGCTGCCACTACGGCCGCTGCCGGAACGCCAATTGGACGGAACCGCGGTGCCACCCTCACCGTACCTCAAGCGGTTGCACCACCAACAGCTCCTGTTTCAGCAGCAACAGCATCCGGCACAACGGCTTCGATGGTTGAGTACGTAAACGGCGGTTACGGCTTTTAAGAATCCGTTGCTGAACGCTCACTGCGCGCCGCCGGACGTAGACCCGACGCCGGCGCCCAGCTCGGCACCCGGCGCGCTGACGTGCCGCACGTGCGGCAAAGTGTGTCCATATTAGGACACGTTTTAGAACAACCAATGTTTTTTTGTGATCTTAATTATGCGGTCTGATCATTGGTTTCTGAACACCCTAATTGTTACATAGTGGCGCTTAAATTTTTCTAAAATTTATTTGCATATTTTATATTGCAGAAATTCCATCTGCAAAGGTTGCTTAACCGGCACGCCAAGTGCCATTCGGACCTGAAGCGCTATCTGTGCACCTTTTGCGGCAAGGGCTTCAACGACACCTTCGACTTGAAGCGGCACACTCGAACCCACACCGGTGTGTGGGCAAATTGATAAATTTATGTTTCCGTTTCCAGGGGTCCGTCCGTACAAATGCGACCTTTGCGACAAATCGTTTACGCAACGATGCTCGCTCGAGTCGCACATGCGCAAGGTGCACGGCAGGGCACACGCATACGGCTACAAGGAGCGCAGGAGCAAAGTCCGCCCGACAGGGGATTTTTAAAATTACAAAAGTTGCGAAAGATTGGTGTTTTTGTTCCAGCACTGCTTCAAAAGCTCGAATCCCCGGATACTCGGGGGTTTAATTATCCCATTTAAAATTTAATAACAAAATAAATTCTAAGGTTTTTGTGTGCGAAGAGTGCGGGTTTACATCGACCACCTCCGACGAATACGCGCTGCACATCCAACGCGCGCATCCACTGAGCGCGGCGCTGATGAAAATGCGCAACGCGGCGATCGGAAGTTCGAAGGCGTGCCGCGGCAAATTTATGGAGAAAAATTCATAAAAACAAATTGAACTTACTCTAAAAGCTGAGTTGTTTTTGCTTTGTTACTCAACTCGAAGAGATCTTTTGATTGATACTAATTGCAACTAATTAGGCTTAGTATAAACAAAGTTAGCGCAAAGGGGCGCGAGTTTTCTTGAAAACGAACCACTTTTCAGCTTACAACATTTTAAAGATCTATAAAATACGAACAATTTATACCATTTGACAGCATTTAGTCTGAAGAAGCTTTTTTCAAAAGAAAGCTAAGCTTTTAGAGTTGTTTGAAAAAAGTTAGAACGAAAAACTCAAAAAGTCCTGGTGACCAATTTTCCGGTGACCGATTTTCCGTTAACCCGAATAATCAGCAGCGTTTTTTGTTTTGATTTTTGAGTGTACTTGAATTGTTTGCATTTGGCCGTTGTGTCCTTAGAAATCAACAAATTCGTCCTTGAAGCCCCCAGCCTTTGTAAGTCGAGAGCCCTGGTTAATTATTTGAATATTTTTATTATATATTTACATAGGCAATTTCAATGTATTAGTGTGTGGTATTATTCAACAAAATAAATCAATTTCATCGATTATTTTCTAATGAAATTATGCCTTAGCATAAAAAGTGGCATAAAGAAGGGGCTATTACCATTAATCTAACCTTTATTTGTGGCCGTTTGCTGACGGCCAGCCTCGAAGTAAAATTAATGAAATTAAAAAATTAAAAAACTAAAAAAAAAAAAACTTTCCAAGGCCATCACTTTGGACAACCAAACGGCGCTGCATTTTTCGGCAAAATATGGCCAATTGGTTGTGGCCCAAACGCTGCTGGCGCTGGGCGCAAATCCAAACGCCCGGGACGACAAAGGCCAAACGCCGCTGCATTTGGCGGCCGAGGTGCGCGGGCTTTTTATTCAGAGATTATAACGGGCGTAGCCAATCAGCGGCGTTGAGACTGTTTGCCCCTTTTCTTTGCAGCATTACTCTGTTTACCGTAGTCCAACCCAATACTCTTCGCCCTCCTCTATAGTATTACTCTGTTTACCGTAGTCCCAAGCAAATAGGCGTTGGCAAATCAACAGAACCGTAGGCCTACCGTACTTTTAGCAGAACATTTGGTACATATTAGGTGAGAGCGTTATCAGAATGTCCAAAATTTGAATTTAGCCTTTTGCTTTTTGAGTTTTAACAAAATGTTATTTTAAAATTATTAATTATTTTCAGACACTCAAGGCGACCACGCTTCACATGGCCGCCGGCGGAGGGCACGCAAAAATTTTGAAAATTCTTTTGGAAAAAAGGGCGCGAATCCGGAGGATGAAAATGCCGTTGGATTTTCAATGAAAAAAGCCTTTGAGGCTTAAGCTATATTATTATAATTTTTTGAATTTCCTATGAATTTTTGTTGCAGACTTTGGCCCTGCTTTAATTAAAGTGAATACCCAAAACAATGTTGAACAATTTGTTTATAATAAAAGTGAATATTTATTTTAATTCCACTTGTTGGCTGCTGGAAATATTGTGGCAAAAATGAGCTAACAAAATAAAGCTCGAAATTGTTGCTTTATATACGCGACAAAAACGACGACGAAAATTGTTCTATGCAGTATTTAAGCATTAGCCACCTGCGGATTTTTTGCACTATACAGGCGCTCTTTTCGCACTTCCAAATCCGAACACACTTCCTGCCTGCCATATAAATGGCCTCCTATCTTCTGCTGCAAAGCTCGCGCTTATTTCTATTCGTCCCAACATTCTGTGATCTCTCCTAAACATTTACCTATGCCCATTTATTACATTTAACTTATTTTAGATTAAATAATCACAAAAAATGGAGACCTTTTGGATGTCTTTTTTGGAATTTGGGCAAAGAGTAAGTTTTGTAATCATTCTTGAAGATTTTTTTTTGACAAAAATTTTTTTAGATGATCCATCAAATTGCCAATTTTTGTCGCCACGCGTGCGGATGTGGGTGCTGTGTCAGTGGAAATGGAAATGAAAATGAACGCCGACCAATGACTGTGACTCAACAAATGGTCTGTAGAGCCGGTCATGCAACTGCTACGGCTACGATGGTACGTGCGATGCACTAGATGGAGTTTGAAATAACGCTTACAGGAGCCTGGGGCGGCAACGGCGGCAAAGAAAAAAGAAGCATTGGCGACCAAGAAAGAAGCTGAGCTGAAGGCGGCACTGGAGGCGGCAAAAGCGGCAAAGAGGGAAGCGGCATTAGAGGCTGCAGCAAAGAATGTGCAATCAACAAAAGCAGCCGTGGATTTGTGCGAACTCGCTTCGCAAACGGCAAAGGAGGTATCGCGAACGGCAGAGGAGGTATCGCGAGCGGCAGAGGAGGCAACTGATCAAGCGCTTCGAATGTACAATGCAGCCGTTGAGGTGGCGGCACAGACGGCAAAGGAGACTGAAGAATAAGATAAAGAAAATGTACCATATTGGCAATTATATGTAAATATATGTATGTACCATATTTTAATGTGCAAAGTGTTTCAGCGAATAAAGTAAGAGGAGAATTTCGTGAAAATCCCGACCCGAACATTTTGCCATTCAAAAAAACTCACAAATCAATGTTTTTGCAAAATCTTGAAGTCGCTGATCAAAAATTTTCAGATTGATTCTTATTTTGTTTTTTCATACCTTTGAAATCAAATTAGATAGGTACTAAAATGATTTATTCAATTTTTATTCTGACCAAACATGAGCGAGAAACAGAACATTCATACACAACAACGGGTAAAATATAAGGAACAATTAACAGCGATCCGCAGATCAGATAATTAGGCAATGCACACATAAGACAACAACAGCTATTTATGGACGAAGCATCAGTTAGAGTCCTCCTTCTCTCCGTGGAGCAGCTTTGAAAGGCCCTCCAGCGGGCTATCCTTGAAGCTTTCCGTCGACATGAGCGCCATGACCAAAGTGAATCCGCCGAGCGCGACGATAATGACCACCACAATGATGCACACGGTGATGCACACACAGCCGAAGCCAGCGCCAGCAGCGTCATTCCGCTTCCGTTTATGCTCTGAAAATTTTGAGTACGGGTAGTCCATCATCATCAATCAGCCTTCGACCAATTTCCACTCACCAGAAAGACGCGAATCATCCTCGTTGGTTGTCGTAGGCGTTTTGCCGCGTCGTCCTCGCGTAAAGCGTTGTGTCATTCTGTCGAGAAATCCATAAGCGTCTGCCATTGTGGATGCTGTGTGTATTAATTGACAATTTGTGTGATTATTTATGCTAAAATTAGCGTTAATTATTAACGAGAAAAATAAAAGTAATTAAAGGCAAAATTAAATAAATTACAAAAAGACAAATTTATTTTTTTACATTTGAATTTTCTTTAAAATAATTTTTTTATTTGGTTTAATCAAATATAGAAAAATTGAATCTTTAAAGGTGAAACGATTTGGTAGTGTGAATGAGAGCAGCTTTATAGTGCAAAAAATCCGCAGGTGCAGGATTACATTTTATCCACGCGACATTTCCAAAAACGACATTTCATCCACTAAAACAAAAACGACACTTCATCCACTAAAACAAAAACGACACTTCATCCACTAAAACAAACAAAAACGACACTTCATCCACTAAAACAAAAACGACACTTCATCCACTAAAACAAAAACGACACTGGATGAGTCGCAAATAGGGTAAAAAGTGCCTTATAAAGAGAAAAAGAAACTCCGCGAATGAAAAGGAGAGAGTGTCGGAAGAGCAAAACAGAGGCAACATTTTTTGGGGTCTACGGTCAATTGCTCTGTTCAGTAAAGAATGAATTCGTTCGGAGGGAGCATTTTCTGTCTCAAAGGTACGGCGGGCGAATGAGCCGTGGGAAAATTGATTTTGATAAATTTTAAATACCCCCCCCCCCCAATGCTATGCAAATTGTCAGATCGAAGGAACTTTGATCGATTGGCTGAACAGCACAACACAATTAAAGATCATCCCCCCCCCTGCAACATTTTGAAACATTTTGAACATTCGATTGCCCCGGGAATTACTTTTTTAAGTTAATAATTTTTTTAAAAATAAAATTGATTTGTTTAGTTAAACCCGAATTAGGTAAAAGGTTTTCTTAAATACTTAAATCTTTTTTTGAGGTCTTTTGGGTTCTACCTGAGAGCAGCAGGCCGTACCGTTGCCAGTTTTGCTTTACAGGGGGGGGGGGTCGGCGGTGCCGACGATAGGCGCCGCCGAGAAAATTTTGTTATTTTAGACTCAATTTGCTTACGGTTTAACAGACTAAATCAAAACCCTTTTGGTTAACAGAACTAAATCAAAACCGTTTTTATTATTTTATTATATTGAAAATTGTAATTGCACTTTTTCATTCTCCATCTCTTTTTTTCCTTTGCGATAAATATTGCTATATTATCTTTTGATCGATAAAGGATACGCTAATTATCGTCATCGAAAATATCGAATACTAGGATTTTTCTCGATTGATAATATCACGATAATTATCGAATTTATTGTACCGTGCCGAACACTCTTCACGGCATTCAGGCAAACCGTGGCCAGCTCTATCGCTGAGCTACGGACTTCGTACCTTCATATAACTGCTCATATGTCATTTCCCCTCTCTTAATGAATATGCAAAATAAATATAAAATATGGTTTTTTTTATAAAATAATAGCAATTTGGCCAAAAGGTTCATTGGCATCTCTTCTGGTCAGCATCACAGCATCATCTATTTAGCTGTAAATGACAAACAAAACACCGGAGGGGCAATTTTTGTCGCTTGGGGCGTTAATTTTTTGCTTATTGTTTTTGCTTGGGACGATGTGTTATTGTTGTTGTTTGATTCACTTTTTGGTGGCACTGCTTTTGTTGTCGCCGTTCCTGAATTAGGCGTTTTGTTGTTTTGACCCTCCAGCGCTTTGTTGGTTGTTGCTTGAGGCGTTGCTGTTGGCGTTGTAGATGAACACGTTTTGTTCAGTGCGGCTTCTGGCATTTTGTCTGGCATTGCCCGAGGCGATGTTTGGCCGCTGGTTGTTGCCGAAGGTTTCTTTGGCACAGCCGGCGGCGGCTTTATTGTAGTGCCCTCCGGCGATTTTGCCAATTGTTTTGGGCCCAATGAAAAAACGGGAGGCGGCGGTGCATCCGGCGCTAATTGGGCACGTGCCACTGGTGGTGGCACCATGTTTCCGTTGTTGAACTTGATGATGTTGCCCGGGTCGCCTGAGAAAGGTTTTTTGACAAATAAATTTTGGAAATATTTTAAATGAATTGTGTAAATATAAAAATAAAAAATTTAAAATTTATTTTCAATCGAACCCGTATATTCCACACAACGACAAATTTCTTCTGATGACATCAGCAAACGAATTTTTTTGTGATCGTCTTGACGCTGATACAGCATTTCCCCTTCGAAATCAAGCTAAATTATTTGCATATTAAAATTACATTTAAAATATAAAAGAAAATTGAAGTTAAATATCAATAAATGAAATTATCATTAAAAATGTATATTATAAATTTATTTATTATTTCAATTTTTTGATTTTGTAATTCTTTAAAACTTACCAGTCCGTATTTTCTGGCCCTAATCAGCATACCGACTAACTAAATAATTGCCTTTTTAGTGGTAAGAAAATTTACCGGTGTTTTACAAAATTCAAATAAAAAAAAATTTTTTATCTAAACTTTTTTTCTTAAATTTACCGATTTGTCATAACTTTTTGGACCTTACCGTTTCTGAAATGCGACTGTACATGTAGAAGAGTGGGCCAAATCTTAAAAAATAAAATGAATGTTTTTTCTCCTAAAATTCCCAACTTTATGTAGCAATCCGGTGGCGTTCCGTCACCATTTTGTTCAATCATTTCGCACAGAAAAATCACTTCGCGCATTACGTGCTCTCCGCCCTTTAAACAAATTTTATTTAAATATTTTTATATGCCAAAATTATGTAAATTAATTACTCTGACGCCGCGGGCCTGTGATTTGGTGCCAACCAAAGGCCTAAAAAATTTAAAAGAAATTAAAATGAAAACAAATTTTTTAGCCTGACCTGCCATAGTTCTCTGCTTTTTTGTCGAATTTGGGCGCTCCCACATATTGCCCTGAGCCATGCTCTCTGTACGTGGGATGCTAATTTGTAAGTGTAATTTGGTTGGGCACTAATGATGCTCGAGAATCTCGGTCTCGATTCTCGAAAACTCTTGGATTTTTGGGCTCGAGTTACGGGGTCAAGTTTTGAATTCGGATCTCGGGGATTCTCGAGTCTTGATCTCGAGTTCGTGTTCAAGTTTTTGAACTCGGATGTCGGGAATTCTCGAGTTTTGGGGTCAAGTCTTAAGCTTGAGTCTCAAGTCTTGGTAAATTTTAGGGTTTGAGCATCACTATTAGGCGCCTATTCGGAAGGTTAATTTTAAAAAACACAAACATTTTAGCGTCGTGCGCAGTTTGTTGAGCGGAAGTGTTGAATTTGGCCACCGTTTGGTCCACAGATTTGAGCCCTGGGTCGTGCTTGATCACCGGCATTTTAGAAAATATTTTGGCCACTATTTGTGAGAGGAGGGTAAAATCGGCAATTTTAGTAAATGGAACGAACGCGTCCGTCCGTCTCAATGGCAAATATATGAATTTTTAATTGGAACAACAACCTTAAAATCTTTTGAACTTTTTTTTGAAATGTTTGTTTTTGTTTCCCCACGGTATGTAAAAGTGTTTAATTTTTAATGGGACCTGAAATGCTCGTTAGAAATTCTCCTCAGACTTCGGTGGGGGTCAGAAATATTGAATTCACATCAGGGTTGAAAGAAGACTTGATTTTTTCTTGATTCTGATCAGAAGCTATATTATATTTATGTGTAGTGTTTGACAGCCTTTCCCGATCAATTGAATTGCTTTTCAAATTTTTTTGGGGATTTTGAATATTTTTCATATTTTTTCTGATCAGCGAAGGTGGGCGGGTGGCTGAAGCTGTTCCGATCGGGGAAATGCTCTGAAAGTGAGGGAGGAAATGAAGGAATGAAGCAGCTGGCATGGACGACGGACTCCCCGTGGAACAGTTGGCTTTATTGCCGAATTGATCGGCATCTGTGCGATGCTTTGCTTTGAAAATTTGTTTCGCTTAACGCATTTTTTCTATTTTGAAATCGGTTTTTTGAAAAGCCTAATTATTTGTTGCAATTAAACTTCATATAAAAAGATTTTATCCGATTTAAAATGGAAAAACAAAAATGAGTCTCGGAACATAAAAGGCATCTTAATTATTCTTATGGGAGGGAAAAATTACAAATTTTTCTTCAAAATTATAATTTATGTAAAAATCACACATCTTATTTGTTAGGCAATTCTTCCACCAGTTTAGACATCTGAGTTCTTCTCATTTTAGGTGAATTATATTTAAATTTGAATAATTCCAGTTTTTCGGTGCACCTGAATTTTGCGATTTTCCAAATTTAGCATCTTTTGACCCGAATTTTCGCCCTCTACCCAAAACGCCCGCCTCTTGTGCTCCCTTAGGCTTAATGTAAACATTGGGGGGAGAAAGTGGTTTAGAACGTACACCCGCCCACCCAGCGCCCAGTGCTAAGCTTAAATGGTTCTTGAAGCAATTTTCTTTACCCTTTCAATCAAAATGCTTTCAAACAAAAAAAGTTTATTTTAATACATATTAAAGATTTGAATAAAGATGACCGACCAGCCAACCATAACAAACAAAATTTGGGACCCAAACTTTGGCTTATTACTTGTACAAATATTTTCAAAAATTTGGTTTGGCCTCTTTCTAATTTGAATGGTTTTTAAATGCACTATTTTTTTATTATTATATTATTATTTTAGCTTAAGCATTAGCATTGGGTCTTCTTGTTTGCTCGTAATGAAAGATTGTTATCATCTGCTTTTGCAAAAGGGAGATAAATGTGTGTTTGAAGAACGACAAGCTCAAAGAATTCCCGTTCCCGACCTGAAAGTTCACTAATTA
>MEIZ01000051.1:371781-382744 GCA_001723225.1 Globodera ellingtonae
GTTTGCTTCAGCTCGGATCGGAGGTTGATTTTCTTTGCCTCCCTCCCCCCATTCTGCTCTCTTATACACATCTAGATGTGTATAAGAGACAGGGTTTAAAAAGACTTTCCCGAATCCGGCATTCAGACTTTCCCGAATCCGGCATTCAGACTTTCCCGAATCCGGCATTCAGACTTTCCCGAATCCGGCATTCAGACTTTCCCGAATCCGGCATTCAGGTTCAGTATTTAGGCCAAAACCCTGGGGCAAATACTTTCGAGATACAATCGCAAAATGGCAGACACAAAATGCCGAGTTGTAATCGTGATCAGAAAAGCTTAAAATAGCCTGATTTTTACCCATTCATTTATTACCTGCCTATTTTTTACAAAAAGCAAAAAGTATGGCACATATTTATATATTTCTAATTGAACTGTTTTGGTTATACTAAATAACTTATAAGGGTTTTTTGTTTGTCCCCTTCGCGAAGACATTAATTCAAAAGAAGACCTAATTATGTACCAGAAAAATGCTGACAGAAAACTTGTTACGAACAAAACGAAATTTTTTAAAACCTTAATACCAGTTGTTCTTTATTATGAAAAATAAAGAAACAAATTATTGGGGATGTTCCGATTGAACAAATTAAATAACTCTTTTTAAGATTAAACACAGTTAAATGCCATCATCATTTTCTACAATTTATTTTTTCTTTATTTTTATACTGTACAATTGTGGCATTGTGTTTTGTGCCAAAGATTACAAAAAAACGTCGGATTTGGCCGTTGCGGTGTTCAAATTCATTTACAACAATGAACAGATTTGTGAGCAAAAAACTTTAAATTAACTTTTAATTTTAACACATTTAATTTTAAAAGAAAATATATTTTTTATTTKATATTGCCTTAGGTGGTGACATGTTTGCCAACGCTTCCTGGTTTCCGGCACGACACAATTGTGAGCTGAGATGTCGAATGGACACGCAAATTTGTCAAATGTCCGGCGAGGCCATGGCAATACGGCGACAGCGATGCCGTGAACGTGAGCAATTAATTAATTAGACGAGTGATACAGCCCGGGGCTGGCACGCGGTTCAAAAAATGCCGCGATCGCAAATTCGCTACAGTCTCGATCATTTTTTAAATCGGAATTGTATGTGACAGATTACGATGAATAATGTCGATCGATAATATTGATCGCTCCTCATCCCGGATAAATATATTTTGCTGATCGGCAATATATTCGCTATTTTTGGACGCTTTTTGATTGGACACATTACAAAGTCTAATTTAATCCGTTCCCAAGTCCGGGCTCTTTACAGGCCTAGAATGGGAAGATTTTTTTGTTCATTTTGTTGTTCAAGTTCCACTGCAATGTCGTCGTCATCTGAAAAAATTGGTGGGCGGTGCCGAGCTGTATACAAAGCCCAAAAAGCGTGGCAACCCCATGATGGAAAAGCAGAGGAACAGCGTGAACATCTCCAARGAGACGCTGAGGGAAGCGCATGCCAAGCCGGTGCCTAAAATTCGTTTAACAATTCAATTTTGTTGTCCCCGAAATCAGCTGTTGAACAACACAACAAAACCGCCTCGGCAAATTCGCATAAACACATCCTCAGCGCGTAGACCACCGCTGACGGCCGAGCTGGTACCGCTCGTCAAGGACCTCAGTGAAATTYTGATACAGCCCGCACAGTTTCACACTACAAGTAGGTCCTGATCAGTTTTTTTGTTGTAGAAATTGATCAGAYCAAGCTTAATCTGGCCAGTCCATATAAGAATTGCTCAAAATTATGGGAAAGACAAATTTTAATAAAAAAAATATTTTGTGCCTGGAAYAATTGAAAATTAACTGATCAGAAAATGTTTGGTTAGCAATGATCGTTTGTTTAGAATCGAAATTAGTAATTTTAAGTGTTACCTGAGGCTACAAAGGCCATTACGACGAGAAAACCGCTGGTGAAGCCATTGACAATATCAAATGGAGAAAAGGCAAGAAAATAAATTTGACTTTCAATTCAATGGGCTTAAAGTTATGGTTGCTCCCCGACACTTCGGGGACGGGAATGTCMTCRGGGTTCRGGGGCRAAAACTCCGACCAAAGACATCGTAGGGTTTTTCCACTAAAATCCCCGAAATTTTGGGAACTTTGGGCGTTCGAGAACGAAACCGCGGACCCAAAATGTCGGCTTTGGGGTCGGGAAGCAACGCTAATTAAAAGATTAATTAAAATATATATTTTTTAATTCAAAGCCTTCAAAAAGTTCGGTGGCGAGGCCTAAGCATTTGCCAAGCCCCGTGGTGGACGACAGGCTGCAACGGATGTTTGAACAGCTGTACATTGAATCGACGACAACAACGGCCGATGGAAGTGCCGCGGTTGAAGTTAGTCGTTGAACTAAATTTTTGATCACAAAAGCCTTTTTTTATTTGAGAAAACGATAACACTGCTGCCGACGAGTTCGAGCAGTAGCGGCGGCGGCACTGCAGCAGCGGATGCACAACCGCAACAAAATGCTAGTCGAAATGAATTTAAACTTAAAAAGTTTTTCAATAATTAAGTGCCAAACGATTAAACGTTTAGAGAGTGTTGAGCACTCCAACTTCTGCTTTTTTTTGTTGAATTGAAACGGAACAATTTTTCAGAAATATTTGACTCACACCACAACCTTGGCTTCTACTACCACAACCACCACAACAACAACAACAACAGCTTCACCCCTTGCTCGTCAAGAATGGCAAAGTGCCGAACTGGATCAACCATTTATGGGCGGCAATCCGTTCGGGCTAAACGTTTCATCGGAGGGAAATGGCACCGCCAGCAGCAACAAAAGGGGTGGGTGACGACTGACTTATTTTCTCCAATGTTTCAATTGGCAAATAAAATTATCAAACATTTAAAGAGTTTTGTCGAAAAGGAAGGGGTAAATAATTTTATCTTTATAAATTCTTGGAAATTAAAAAAAATTTTAATTTAAAATTAGTTTTATAGATCAGGCCGTTCAGGCGGCAGCTCCCCGACTGGCCGCAACCGACGGAAATGAAGTGTTTGGCCCTYCTTTAAACCCTTTTATTGCCAATTACGAACAACAACAGCCTAAACTCGCAGAAACTTCGTCAGTTTGGATTATGTAATTAAAATAAAAATGTTTTATTCAAGAAATAGTGCCAACTCTGATGGATATGTAATTGATGCCAACACTCAAAACTCCACCCACTCTCCACCTTCATCATCACCATCAACATCCACAACCAGCAGGTGGTGAAGGCTTTGAATGGAGTATTTAAGCACTCACATAGTCGGGGGTTGCACAAAAGCCGTTATGTCCGGGACCGGTGTCCGGCTGTTTGGGCAAATTTGCGGTTGAATTATCCAGAACGAGTTGCAGCCAAATTACTCGGGAAGTCGGGCGAACACCCGGCGGTTTTGGAGCTGTTCAGTTCCGTCGGCAGCAAAAATGATGCGCGGCCCGGCTTTGTGCCTCCTATTAAATTTAAAATTAAGAAAAGATTTTGTGCGGTTAAAATCATTTTTTTTTTACTTTTTAGGGAACGAACACAAAATTTGCCGTGGTCTGGTCCAATCAACAACACTAATAATAATAATAATATGGAGAGGGGCACGGACAAAGTGGTGGAGATGATGCCAAAAACAATGGAGGAGGTGCACAGGTACGGTTTGATACTGTATTTAAACAGGATTGGCATACTGTAAAGAGATTCTTTTAAAAGCAGGCGTCAAATTCCGTGGTGGAATTGGCGCCAGTTCGCGGAGGCCTTACGACAGCGACCACCCCCATTCTACAGTAGTGCATCAACAACAGTCAACCCCCCGGCTGCTGGTGGCGGCATACTGTCGCTGGACAAAAGCGTGCGCTGCTGCCATTGGGCGCTCGAGGGGCTGTGCGACCGGAGTTGGCAGCGCGTCCGCGCATTGTGGTTGGAGCGCCAAATTTTAATTCAAATTATTACCGTACTTTTAGCCCAAAATCCTGCGGCACTCTGGTTTGCTCATGTGAGTGTTTTGCCAATTTTTACGCAAATTAATATTCAAATTTAAAAAATAACCACTAAACTTCAAGCAATCGACGGCACACTTTCCTGTAACCGTGCCATTGATGTGGACGTGATCGATTGTTATGAACAGCGCCGGCGGCAACCTTCTCGACCCCATCCATTGGCAACAACGCCGGCATGGCCTGAAGCAATCGTTGCGTCAAAGCGAACCAATTTTGGCGCCAAATTTGAATCGAACACAGTGTCACCGGAAGAGAATGATAATGTTGGTGGACACAATGATGCTAATGCTAATGCTAATGGTAATGCTAATGATGTTGCGGAACGGCGGCAGCAGCAGCAGCAACAACAAATGAGGGCGGCATTTGCTGTGGAGAAGGAAATGAAAATGTTCATTGAAAGCACAACCAGAGCAGTTTTAAAATAAAATTAATTGAATCCGATTCGAACATAAAAATCTAAATACCTACATGAACTTCTTGAATGATGCTAACATTTTTAGATTTAAAATTTTTTTAATTTGGGGTTTCCCTTAAATTCACAACCACTAATTAGGCGAATCCAAAGCAATTTACGATATTTACATATTTAAACATCATTATAAACATAATTTAGCCATTTCCGATGAGATTACGTAAATTTTCACTAAATTACGGTAAAAGTATAAATTAATTATTCAATCAATTAACATCCGTTGAATTTGGCGTAAGGTCTTCCTCCTCTATCACAGTTGAGAGTTGTTGATCGTCCGTTGGACGAAGTGTCATCACTGTACGTCCATCGTTTTCTTTGAATACGGTATTCTTGAACGGCGGCGTTGACTTTGGCACAGTGCCATCGTTATCTGCGGCACTGTCGGAGTTGGTGCTGTTGTTCAGCTCGGAACGACGTCTGTCCGAGGACACCAGTGTGTGCTCGGCGTAGCTGCTGCTTCTGCGCTAAAGCGTTTTAGAAAGTCCGAAAAAGCATTAAGCCCCGGAGGTTTAAAACATTTTTTCCAACGGCGATTCGTTTTTCTAAAGAGGATTCAAAATGTCCCAAATCTCGAATATTGAATTCAATAAACACTAAACACCTGAGTTTGGCCAAATCCGAACCAGGCGGCCATGTGCCACCAGTATCGTGCCAACCAATGCCGATACAATCTTTAAAAATATTAAAATAAAAGCAATTAGCATAGCCATAACCACCGTTGCGTGATGATGGTGATCAACGGATTCACCTGTAAATAAAAGAAAACAAATTCTCAGACCCATTTAATTCGGAAAAGTTTTAAGGAAATTCGATTTTAAAGCTTTTTTTTTACAACAAAAAAAAATTGAAAAAACAATTCGTAATCAATCAGTCTTGCTGACTTGCCTAACCCCTTTCCCAATGATTTATTTACCACAATTCCGATCACCAGCACATAATAGAAAGTGTTGATCATCGAGCTGAACAGCGCCGATGGCATCCGGTCTTCGTTGATCAACGCGTTGCCAAGGTACAGTAACCGGTACGGTAAACAGGTGGCGAATGTCCACGCCGTGCTGGAGAAGACGAAGAACAAACGTTTGAAGAGACGCTAAATGAACAAAAAAAAATGCCGAAAACTGATCAATGTGTGTGGCCGGCATCCGGACAGAACCCACAGACCAGGGCTGGGCAAAATTTCGGATCCGAAATTTCTTCGGATTTCGGGTTTCGGATTCCGGAAAAATTTCGGGATTTTCGTGAATTCGGATTTCGGATTTAAAATCCTTTCGGATTTTTGGGTTTCCGGAATTTCGGAATTCGGATTTCGGAATTTATTTTCCGATTTTGCCCAGGCCTGCCACAGACCGATGCCATGACTTTCTTCAACCGCAATTTGTTCAAGTTAAATACCATCGAAAGCACACGAACAGTTGAACACCGGGTTCGACCCGAACCCGTGGGCCGAATTTGAGTCCCAAAATTTTCGGGGGAGCCCAAAATTGAACTGCGAATAGGGGGTTTTCTGAGCAAGGGGGACGACAAGCCGTCGTGGGTCTTAATCCCGGATCCCGGTCTGTGTTCGGACCGGTATGTCCGGTAGACGGGGCCAATCAATGACAATTTTCTTTCAAACAAACAAAAAAATTGTTTCGATTTGTGCCCTTTTCCTTTATACCGAACGTGCCGCCTTCGTTCCCGCGCGTCCTGAATTGCGCGCGATACAGTAGATGATGGCCGAGACGATGAATGATACGGTAATGGTCAGCACGTACAGTAGACATATGAACAAATAGCTTCGGGGAGACAATGTCACTCTGTCGCAGGGATGCTTAAAACAGAAATTCTGAAGAAAAAACCATGGAGCCCGCGGTGATATCTCATGATACTTTGTCTGATTGATAATTTCTGTAAACCGTCAAAAAATTATTCGTTTTTTTAATTTCAAAATGCTTTTAATTGTTCGAATTTATGTTCATAATAAATACTCCGTCAGACCTTAACTTCCATGAACGCGTAAAGCGTGATGACCAGACCGCTCAAAGTCGTCCATGAAAGTGCAACAAGCAGAAGCACGCGCTCTCGCTTCACCAACTGATAGTAATGCAGGGGTCGGCCGATGAAAATCAACTTATCAGCCTGTTTAAAAAGTGTTAAATTCAAAAATTCGTTTCAAAATTACTTTTTGATGTCCGAGAGTCTCAGTCTCGGGGGTCTTGGAGTTCGAATCTTCGATCGGTATACGGTCAACTTGGCTTTAAATTTATTTTACGATCGGCTCCACACTAATTTGTAAGCTAAATTGTGTAAAAAAAACTATTTCTGGTTTCCAGCCGCCGAGTTGTCCCGTGGCCGAGTCAGCGCCACGCCGTCGAATATCCTTACTTTTTATGTTTTAAATTGGTCATTTTGTCTACACATAAAAAGCATTTTTTAGGGTTCAGCCCCGACCCCTCGGGGGCGGAAAAACTCGGGGTCAGGGACGAAAACCCCGACTAAAAAAAGTCGGGGTTCGGGGACGGGGCTGAACCTAATTTTTTTCACAATATTTCGACTTTTGTCCTTTCATAAATTAGGAAAAAAAAGAAAATATAAATTTTAAAAAAAATGAATTTAAAGTGTAATACGTTTATCCACAGCAGACAGAGACAACTGCAAAGCTGAGGCGTGACGATGGACACGTAATAGGCGTGGCACAGCGAAGCCGGGAACTGGTTAATATGTGAAAATTTTAAGATTTCTTATCGTAAAATCTCAAATAATTAAAATTATTTTAATTTGTAAGACATTTTTTTGATTGAAGAAATGTTTTTACGATATTAAAAAAAGAGAGAGAGAGTATAAAGTAAAAACATATATGGCCTGGTGAGCATATAGAATATGCATGTTAACAAATCGGCAAAGGTCATGCTGATCACGATGATCTGAAGAATTTAAATTTTTTTAAAAATGATAATTATTTTAATTTCTGAAAGGGATTTAATTTTAAAAATTCCTTTTTTAGGCTTTTCTTTTATTTTCACTTGTCTTGGCTTATCCATAGTGTCCACGTGCAAAAGCCCAATTAAAAGAACCGCCGAATTCAGCGCAGCGCCAACAATGCCTTAAATTGAAAAGTATTTGAAAAACCAAAATTTAAATTAACAACAAAATGGTGCGAAAGTTATCCAAAAGAATTTAATTTCTGTTAACGCCGAAGCGACCGAATTTTCGGTTTCGTTTTTATATACCGAAGAATTTTCAAAAACAGTCAAGCCTAACCAGCAACTAATGCGACTTTTAGTTAATGTTTTTTGTATATTAGCCAAATAAAATAGCCTCCGGTCTTGACCCGCCCGAATTCCCAAATTCCCCCCCTCCCCTTCCTACCGTTTATAAGGTAGAAATTGCGTTCAAACTGGTTCAAATGCTCCTCCACTTCTTCTGTTTGTTGGGTGAAATTCATCGGCACTTTTTAAATAAAAGTTTGTTTGGTCTAAAATTTAATCAATTTAGATTTTTTAATTTACCCTTTTTTTGCTATTTTTGTTTTATTTTTAATTTAATTTTTTAAAGTTGATAAAAAAAACTTGGCCAATTTTGTTGGGCCTTATAACAAAAGAAGGCTAACATTCAGAAGAAGCTATCATAACATTTAAACTGGGGTTCCTTTAAATTTATCCAAATTAGAAAAAAAAAATCATTAAAAATGATTTTGGAAATAGGTAAAATTACATGTACATATTAATAAAAAACAAATGTAATTAAAATATTTATAATCGATTTATTGGCAAAGAATTAATTAAAAAGAGAATTAATTAACGTTCGGCGGTACCGTAAAAGCGCCGTCGGGAAAAATGTTGAAAATTTATTTGGCTTTTTTGTAGAGCATAATTTTTCAAAATGTCAGAGAGAATTGGCTTCATCCGCAAAATGTATTTACTAATTTGTTTTTAAAAATATGTAAAATATCATTTAAATATTGATTAAAATGTACATTTTTATTGTTTTTTAGAGAGTCAATGCATTTAAAATTTTTGCTCTTTAGGCTTAGGCGTTTTCATAATTATTAAAAAAGAATTGCCAGAGGGACGAACGGACATTTTTCGCATTAAATAATATAATACGATTAAATGATTGGCAAACATTAGGGTAATTATTTTCCTCAAATTTCTTAGGGCCTTAAATTTATTCGGTCCATTGAAAGGGCGGGGTCCGGTTTCACACGCCGGTGCCGTTCTCATGCATTTTTATGCCGTGCTGCGGAGCATTAGATTTTGCTGAATTTCGAGAATAAGACTCTCTAACTCAAATTCCATTAATTTTTAACTCGAATTGTTCGGGAATTACCGCTCCTAAGTAGGCTCGTCGCTTTCTGAACTTCATCGATTAACCGATCAGAACTTCATCGATTAACCGATCAGAACTTCATCGATTAACCGATCAGAACTTCATCGATTAACCGATCAGAACTTCATCGATTAACCGATCTGAACTTCATCGATTAACCGAAATGGAACGAGGAAGTCTCGATTTTCGTCTCAGTTCGGTCAGAAACCGATAAGCCTATTCCTAATAAATAAGCTCCAAACCGGGACCGGGTTAGATTAAAACGGTGATTTTTTTACATTAAATCCGGGGTTTTTACGGGGCTTACAAGCATCTGTTTTGGTCCTGGTTTAATTATCCGGTCTGGGATTTCTAAACACGCATTTAAAAAGATTCAAAAGTCAATTCATCAAGTTACCTAAAATAGATTCAGAATTTGTTTAGGTTTGGAGGCCGGTCAATAGATTCGTCAACAGAGGACAAAATAAATTCAAAAATAAAAAACAAAATGTGCTCTACCCGTCGGTGCGGTTCTCCGCCTGTCTCTTATACACATCTAGATGTGTATAAGAGACAGATCTAATTCCTATTTCTTGGATCCCGGCGGATGGGACGTGCCAATCAATCGATTTTAAGTTGAGGCAGGCGAATTCAGAAATTGCTGATTTATGAAAATTTATTAACAATTTTTGTAATACCTATGTATATGTGTCAGCATATTATTTGAAATTAGGATTATTCGAATAATATATATTTAAATTTGAAATTTTTTCTCATAAATTTAAAAACATTTTTCTTTTGTCAAAAAATAATTTTTAAAATAATCGAATGTCTCCGAATTACACACTCATTTCACCGAGTCCATCAAATTTTATTGTCTTTTAAGCCTCACCAAAAAATGTAATGGCCTATTCCAATAAAGAGGCGAGTTAGTTTCACGTTTTTAGCATTTTAAAGAGGTTTTACTTTAACTCAACGCCTTCCCCCATCAAACTTTTAGGGTTATCGTGAAAAGAAATTAATTAGAACGTTGCGCAACTTTATAAAATATATCGAAAATTCAATGGTACCGTATGTTTTGCTATCGATATCGTACTGTTTGTTTATTGTTAAAAACAAATGAACAAAGTAGAGTAGACCGGGCCGGGATCCCGATCGGGATCGGTCGGGATTACCTATCCCGGTTTTTGGAATCCCGATCCCAGTTTTTGAAAAATCAAAGATCCGGTTATTCGAAATTTTTGTTTCAACATTGACCTTTACAAAAAAAATTTCCCCCATTGTCAATCCCGATCCCGGTTCAAATTGCTGGTCTCGATCCCGGCTTTCACGGTCCCGGTCCCGCCCAAAAATCCCGGTCCCGGCAGTTAAAAGCTATATCGAACAATATTGGTGCCATTCGAAGCTCACACAGTTCGTATTCGAACAATTTGGACAACTGCTGCAGAATGGCTTCGTTACGGTGGCCGGAGGTGTGCTTCATAAAGTTGAACTCAACTCGAACCGGGACTTGCCGGAAACGGCCTTTTCAGGACCAATCTTCGTAGGCATCTTGTGGCCGGGATTATGGACTGAGGTCGTCGTATTTTAGGAAATGCGTCTGGGAAAAAAGTGCCGTAACCTCCCGGTCAAATTGTCGGGAGTCGGGACTAGGGTTGGCGGTTCCGAACCGAACCGGACCGAACCGGACCGTAGAACCGGGATTTTTTCGGTTCGGTTCTCCGGTTCGGTTCGGTCGGACCGAAAATTTCGGTTCGGTTCTCCGGTTCGGTTCGGTCGGACCGAAAATTTCGGTTCGGTTCTCCGGTTCGGTTCGGTCGGACCGAAAATTTCGGTTCGGTTCTCCGGTTCGGTTCGGTCGGACCGAAAATTTCGGTTCGGTTCTTCGGTTCGGTTCGGTCGGACCGGTTCGGACCGAAAATTTCGGTTCGGTTCTTCGGTTCGGTTCGGTCGGACCGAAAATTTCGGTTCGGTTCTTCGGTTCGGTCGGTCGGTCGGACCGAAAGGCTCCGGTTCGGTCCAAAATATTCGTTGCCAATTCAAATATTTGTACAAGCATTATGCCAAATTGCATATTTTCGTGCTGCATTCTGTCTTTATTATTTGTTACTGTGCTTGATATCGAAAACATATTTGTGCATTTCATAACAAATTGACGTTTTCCATTATCTCTATATTAAATTGTAGGTTGTACTTTAATTTTAGAT
>MEIZ01000051.1:382786-393052 GCA_001723225.1 Globodera ellingtonae
CCATCGCCCTGACTTTTTCGTTGTTTTCCCGGTTCAAATCGCGGGACTCACTGGAAATTGTGGCGGCATTTCCGGTTCCGCCGATCTCGAGTGCAATTCATCACCATGGGACTCAATCGCCAGCGCCAAACAGTGAATGTTTTCGCTCCCTGCGGCGAGGGGCGCGAGTGTATTTTTCTTTTTCTCCTTTTTTTCAGCGCTCTTTTATCTTCTCTCTTCTCTCTCTCTATCTTTGCCCTTCCTTTTCAACTTCTCTTCTCGTCACTCTTTTTCTTTCTCTCTCTTTCTCGTACGCGCGTGAAGGAGTCACACGCGTGCCTAGTCACACGCGTGCCTCCTTCTGCTTCTTTTGCATCTTTCTCTTCTCCTGTCTATAACTCTCTCTCTCTTCTCTTCTTCACTCTCTTCTCTCTCTCCACACTTCATTTCTCTGCACCGTATCCAGTTTGTGCTGCTCTCTGCCCGCTGCGTACACACCGACTCCTTTCTCTGCTGCCCTCACATTCTATTCCATCCACGTCAATCGCATTTTCATTTAGGCCTCTGCCTCCTCTCTCTCTCTCTTCATTCAATAGATTTAGGCCATCCCAAAGATTTGGTTGTGTGTGGAAAGGTGTTTTTCCGTCATTTTCCAATTTATAAATTATAATCATCATCATTTACTTTTTGCTTAATCGATGAGCCCATTTACATGTTAGGTATTTATTTAGGTGGTCATGCTCATTATTTACTCATAAGGTATACATAAAGCTTTGTTCGCTTTCAAATTGTGATTTTTTATTTGTGCATGTTTTTGAGCTTTCCGTTTTTTAATTTGCTGTGCATTTTAATTAGGGTCTGATGGACCGGTAGGCAATGTAAAAAAAAATTATGTAAATAGTGAAAACCAACCGGCGCACCGTTCGCAGGGGGAAATCCACCGACGGAACATTCGCGGTGATCGATTTTCCACCGCATTTTAATAAATTAACAAGTACATATTACATACAAATGTGTCCATGCGTAATGTTCGGGAAAGAACAAAAAGATCCTTTATATAGGCATAATAGGTAATTGATATGTCTTTGTTATTGCTTCGTGGTTAGGTCAGGTTTGACAAAAATCGATTTTATAATTAAAAATTTCACTTTTATGTAGTCGTAATCGATTTTAACGACATGACCATTAGTCAATTTCACTTAAATGAATTAGGTAGTAGTTCGATTTTCTGATGTCAATCAGAGAATTTTCTTCAAAAAATAATTCATAATTGGCATTCTTACACTGATGCCAGTGTTTTTTGCATTTCAAACACATCCATAACAGAGACAGAAGTATGGTGATTAGATTAGATTAGTCTGATTTTGATGATTATTGGTTCAAATTTTTTGTACATTTTAAATAGAAACAACTGCTCTTAAGCCTGTTGAATCGCTTCTCTCTGCACATGAATTGTCTTTTTTGAAGAAAATCGCACTTCTCAGTCAAACAAAAAAGAATGGCATCCTTTGGCATCAATCATGCCGGACCCGGCGGCTCCACATTCGTCATCCCGAAACTTCGGCAACCAGCAGAGGAAAGGGAAAGGGCGGGCGCCGATGACGTCAAATGTAAGTGCGCGTTCTTTTCACTTTTTATGCTCGCCGGATTTCATTGCTGGTGATTATTTTCCAATCTTTATTAATTAAGCCATTTTTCGCGCGTTTGTTCGCCATTAGGCTTATTGTAAGAACACGAGTTAGGTAGTCAATTTGTGTTTAGCTCATTTTCCCATGAGAAAACTGATGAAGTAGCTTTATAGAATCTGCGGTTATATAAAAACGAGACTTGCTTTTTGGTCACTGGTATATATAGTAATATTGATTTTCATTTTAATGTATGAATGTTATTTTTTGAATAGGCCACAGAGGCAACCAAACGCTACCCGAAAGCATCGCGTTTAGCAGTCCTTAGTTATGTGGTTTTCTGAAGAGGTTAAAAGTCAGAAAATCGTTTTTGGGTAGTCTATGTATGACCATGTTTCTTCGATGGCGACCGTTATAGGGGCTGTCTCTTATACACATCTAGATGTGTATAAGAGACAGGTCTATGTATGACCATGTTTCTTCGATGGCGACCGTTATAGGGGAGGCTTATACACATCTAGATGTGTATAAGAGACAGCCTTAGTTATGTGGTTTTCTGAAGAGGTTAAAAGTCAGAAAATCGTTTTTGGGTAGTCTATGTATGACCATGTTTCTTCGACTTATACACATCTAGATGTGTATAAGAGACAGGGTCAGGTGGCGCCGATAAGCGCCGCCGGGAAAATTTTTTCAAGATTTTAACTGAATTTGTTAACAAAATTGGTCCAAAAATTATTATGGTTAATTTTGGAAAACAATAGGGTCCCCCTATGATTTTTTTCTCAAAAAATGTTCGGGGGGGGGGGAGGCGGGCCCCCCTGGCGCCGCTTTTGAGATGAAGTGTACATACTGAGATTTACATTTAATCTTCCTTTCGTAAACATTTATTGTAGGATTTTTAAAACTCATCTAGTTCTAGTCGTACTCGTGCTTAGAAATTGGCATCAAAATAATTTAGCAATATTTATCCATTATCTGATGTATGTTTCGATGGGGGGGGGGCGGTTGAAAGAGAAAATGGCTTCTGGAAACGAGATGTGGCTATGTTTTAGCGCATGGCGGTTCCGGTCGTGGTCATGACAGGAAGGACGCCGCGACTAACAGCACCAACAACACAAGTACAGCTCCCGCCACGGTCCGTAACGCTGCACGTCTCAACGTGTGGACAGGGGCACTTCGATTCAAGGAGGAAACCGTAGAAAGTGTTGATCTGTACTCGCCGTTTCGCGACTGCGCCAAACCGCCCGGATTGTGCGTTTTTAGCTTTTTGGGCCGATTCCACAATTTTCTGCAATCCTGGATTAGTGGATTCAATGTGTCCAACTACAGCCACTGCCCCCTCTCCCACAACACATTTTCAAATCATTAAAATTGTCCAGCTCCTCCTCATTGGACATGAAGCTGCTGATCACATCCGTCGACTGTCAGAAGTACGCGCCGATTGTCGAGCTGCTCAACTCTCGAACTTCAAGTGTTCTGTTGCGCCGTTCGCGCGTGTTCCTCTGCCTTCCACAATCGTCAAGCAGTTCGACAACAGCTCGTTCAACTCCAATGCAGGCATCGTACTTGTACCTGACGAACACATTCTCGCCATTGTTTGCGCGCATCTACGAGCGATTGAAGGCCAAGGAAATTGTGAGCTTAATTTTATGTTAACGCCTAATTTTTCATTGAATTTCTGATTAATCAAAATCACATTCATTATGTTTTGTTTCCAAAGCATTTTCTAACTTTTCACGTTCTTAGGTTGCGATGAGCGTACTCGCCGACGACACTGTGCTGCTGCTGTTGCCAGAGGGCAAGCTGACGGAACGTTTGGGCATTCCTGCGCATGACAAGCCGGTGTTCCATTGCATCTTTCTGAGGCCGCGTCCGGACATCACCGACGATGTGTGCCGTCGGGGTCTGCTTGCTATGGATCAGTATGTTTCTTTCTTCCGGTTTTTAATAGATCCCGTCGGAATCGGGATTCCCGCCAGTATTTTTCGGCAGTTTCTAATCCCGGAAAAAACTTTGAACTGACGGGTCTGAGTTTTCACTCCAAAATGCGGGCTCTCTTTTTTGTTAATGGTTAGAGCCTCGAGGCATTTTCGTAACAAATCGAAATTTGGGCATTTTACCCGTTTGCCTCAGCATTCCGGCCGAGCCGACACCGCACGACAAGTTGGACGGTGGGGACGAATCGGTGCTCGTCGCGGTGGACAAATACCGACGCACTTGCGGTCTGCCGACCGTGAAGCGCATCGCGCCGACGCCAATGAACTCGCTGCTGTCGCCGGGCAAGACGCCACCAGGCGGCAAACCGCCGACTCCGTACATCCCGACCCCGGGCTCCAGCGGCTACATGCCAGGAAAGGCGGCTGAAAAACACCGCAACACATACGGCTACCACTCGCCGCAAAACGGCCAGGACTGGCATGGCGTACATGGTCTGAACTTTTCGACCACCCCGAACTTTTTTTGGAGTTCCTCATCTTACAAATAAAATATGTAGACTTTTGTTTCAGATGTTCTCAAACCACCGCCGCCGCCTCCTCCGCCCCAATTATCTTCAGCAGAGGTGACACAGATCCGTATTCTTTAGATTTTTATTTTTCCAGTATGCTGCTGGTGGTGTTCATACGCCTCGGGGAATTCTGAACCATGGCACCGGCGGTGGTGTGCTTGCTCGCCATCCGGACATTGTGCGATCACCCGGGACTGAGGCTCGGCGAGCGAAGAACCAGTCGTTGTTCAAGAACGCGCTGGAGCAGATGCGCAAAATCAACGAATCGAAGTCGACCGCGACAGCATCGGGGTCGCCGGTATGAGAGTACTTTTTGTTAACTGCTTGAATCTAAACAAAAAAAGTTGCCAATTCCTCCTTTTTGTTGCTCTTTGCGCTGTCTGAGGCAGTCAAAACGTATTTTTGACGTCCTTTTGACGAATTTTGGGACAGAAAAATAAGAAATAAAAAATGCTGAGTAAAAGCTGTTTAACAACACTTTTTTGTGTGGTAAAGGAGCGCTTTCAACCGATCATTCCGCCTCTGAAAACGCCGTCACCGGCTTTTGTGCCGCCGCCTCCGCCTCCTCCATTGTTGGCAACGCCTCCGGATACTGAACAGCCATTGCCGCCGCCGGCACCGACTGTGCCTCCGGCAATTTTGCGTGATCCCAGGTGATTGAGCTTCGAATTCGATCAAAACCGCAAGATCCATAATCGAATTGTATGTGCCTGAAGCGCCATCAATTTATTCCAAAATGGGATTTTTTATTTTAATATAACTTAGAATCTGTTGCCTTTCAAGCACGGCTGGCTCGTGGACAAGCCAAAGCAGCAACAGACGACGCTGGCGGCGCCGCCACCACCGCCGACGCAGCAGCAGCAGCAGCACAAAACCAACGCAATTCCGTTTGATGTTCGTCAGAATTCGACCCAATCGCCTCCGTCCGACCCGCGCCTAAAGCGTGTCTCTGGCGCCGCAGCGCCTTTGTCCACCGTGTCGACGCCGCCATCTTTTTCCAATTTGGGCTTTAAGCGTGCGTATGGGGGAGTCGGCGGCGGCCGCGGCGTGCTTAGGAATGCGCCAGATGATGAACCGGAGGAAAAGAAAATGTTGCCGGTAATACAGAAACCGATTTTATGAACCTCTCTAACCTTGACCCCCCCACACACAACACACACGATTTTTTTTTTGTTATTTAATCTCATTTTCCCGTTGTTTGGTGCAGATTCCTGTAGACCACTTTCAATGTTGTGCAAAATTTTGTAAACAAATTTTTTTTGCATGTGGAGATTGTGAAAAAGCCGCCGCCGCCGCCTCTGTGCCAGCAGCAACATACCATCGAAACCGTAGATGACACAACGCCGCAACAGCAGCAGCTGCACCACCAAATCGGCCAGCAACCGCCCGACGCCGCCGCCATCGTCTGCATCGATGAAACGACGATTACAGAATGTGTTCCGATGGAAATTGACGGCGATGATGAGGACAGTCGGCCGTACAGTCCATCGCAAGTATGGAGGAGGAGACCAAATGTGGCACAATTTTTAGTTTTGGAGTTTCTTGAACAATCTGGGGGATCCGCTGTTCCGTTCGGCTGGTTCAATGTTTTTTTTGGTCTTAATTGTTTTTCTGAGAATATTTTAGTCGACAAAAAATGCGCTTCAAATTTGATAACAAATTCAAAAATGCCGAACACACATTGGCACTCGACAAAGTTTGGGTTGTGCAGTAAAATTTGTTATTTTACCTAAGGCGACTCCACCACCTTCGCCGATGGAAGTCGAGAAAACAGAAAAAGGGGAAGAAGCCGGAAAAGAAAAATTAGATGAATACGACGGCAATGGAAAACAGAAAATGGATGAGGGAGAAAAAATGGGGGCCATGGAAAGTGAGGAAGAGCACATGGATGACTCGGGACACAAGTCGCCGGAGCCGACAGGCTTAGAACGGCCTGAACAAGTTGGAATTCAGGTGTGCAACACCTGCTTTGTTTGCGTTTGTCCAAAAAATGCCCCAACAATTTGTAGTCGCCCATTAGCCTTGTTCGAAGCATTATCTCGAGCCCGTCGCCGAAGACTCCGCCAAAGTCTGAACGGCGCGCCAAAGTGCCTCCGTCGTCTGCGTCACTGAATGCCAGCGGATTCGGATTCGACTTCCTTAAGTACGTTTTTCCGCTCCTTTCGTGCTGCCTCGTAATTAATGGAGTTGGGTTTAAGCACAGAAAACAAATTCCTTGGCATTCCGCAAATTCTGAGATCGGATTAATTGAAATCAATTTTTCCCTCTAAAAATAGAGATTCAATGTCAACTGTAAAAAACTTTTTTGTATTAAGTGTCGAAGATATTGTACTTTAAATGACATTTTGTTGCTTCAGTCTTTAATTTGCAACATTTCATTCACGAAAAGGTCGAAATCTTTCATTCTTATACAAAAGTGTCGTGCATTCTCGAACCAAAATCAGAACCTAAAAAGATCGGACTTTGCGAGTCCGAAATAATTCGGAAGAATGGCCCTTTCTCAAGAACTAATTACCTATCTTATAATTTCTTTTTTCAGTTGGAATTCTTCGGATTCGCCTGCGAAAGAAATGCAGTCGTCGTCTTCGTCATCATCGTACTCATCCGGCGGTCTCAAAGTGGACGAATCATTTAATGTTGAAGAGCTGTTGAAGCAGGTCAACCAAAAAATCGGAAGTCGGACAAAAATAATCTTAATTTTCAGGCTGAAATTTCCTCAGTTGTGCACAAAAGTGTGGCCGAGGAACAACCCAACGACTTTCGCTTGTTGGTCCAACTGAAGAAGAAGGAGAACAACACTGTTGCATCACCGGAATCTGCTGAAAATAATGTTTTAAAATCGGAATTTTAAATTAAACAAATTCAATCTCCCCTCAGGCGCCGCCTGTTCCTTCGACCGTGCCATCACTGCCCGCAAAACCGCTCGCTCAATGCCTTTCACAACCGCCGCCACAGCCACCGCCACTCATGGCCGTTACGATAACGCCGCCGCCGGTGCCCCCGTCGCTCGTCCCGCTGTCGGTGACCAATGGCACTGGAGGCGTTCATCTGCGTCCACCGTCGATGACGCCGAGTCGCTTCGTGCCACCGACGACGCCGCCGCCGTTGCAAAGGCCCTCTCCGGTTGCATTCAGCAGGCCAACAGGTAACGGTCGGCATGGATTTTCTCGGGACTCGGCAGCCTGGGGCAGTTGCTGATTCTCGATGTTCATTCAGTCGCCAATTCATCGGTTCGTTTGCTGCACCGTCTCGACGTCCCGCCCCCCATCTTGCATATGCCTCCACCGCCGCTCATACGTGCTGCTGGACCCAAGAATAGTAAGATGAAGAGCACAACATGCACATCAGTTGTACTGCTTGACCCTGAGGCGATCATGTGCTGTCGCATGTAAGCGAAGCAGAAATTTGGATTTTTTTTGTTTCCTTTTAGTCAGTTGAACGAACTTCGTGCCGTATTCGCTGCCGCAACGCGCAATTCTGTCCTGGTTCTGTGGCATCAGATGATCACTGCCAAATTGATGTACGCCCATGGCACTGTATTAAAGTGTCTACTCCCGTTTTCAGCGAGGTTGGCGTCGATGCGAAGCCGTACTTGGCGTTGGCGGACGAATTTGTTGCAGCCGGCACGCTGGAGCGCATGGAGGCGCATCTGTGCGACAAAAGCGGCTTGGACTTGCACAAATTGATGGCCTGCACGATCGGCGTGGCGCGCGAGCAGCGCAGTCGAAAGCCTGAGATGCGCGTCCTTTTCTTGTCAGGTCCGATTTTTCGATTTTTTTTTGGTCTAAAATGTGTGGATTTAATTTAAGCAATGATCGGAGCCGGTTCTGATGAGGCATCAGATTTTGTCGCCAACCAAATTGAAGTGGTCAGTGCCGCACAGTTTGTGGAGCAATTCAAATGAGAAAAAAATTGGAAAATGTTTTCGGTGTCTTTACAATATTTTGGTTACTGTACCGTTAATTTGTCGTTCTGTAATTGTATCCAATCCCCCCTTAAATGCCGTACCTTAATTTATTTGTTATACCCAAACCATTTCACACACCCACTTACTGTTTTCCATTTGCCCGAATTTCGAACTTTCCCCCCCCCCACCATTTTCTTCCACCATTCACCAGTACTGGTTCATCTCTTTAATCTTTGTGTTTTATTTTTGTTATTTAAAATATTAGAAAGTGTTGAAAGTCTTAGTCGAAAAAAACTTCATATTAATTTTGGCACTGCCGACATTTGTGCCCCTGGGCATTTGCGCCGCAAGACAAATTCAACATTTGCATCCCCTCAAGCAAGATTTTTTGCGCCGCTACTCAACAACGACACGCCTCAGATATTATAAAAGTGAATCTGGTAAAATTTTTGTGGTCACTCTCAAAATAAGCTAATCTCTGATCACAATCAAACAACCCCAAACGATCGAATGCACGAGATCCAAAATTCCCCGTTACTCGATACCGAGACCCAAAAAACCCGAGACTTTTCTCGAGTCGAGACTCGAGACTCTCGTGCAGCACTAGTGGCGACCACCCATTTATGATGGGGCCATATGTTTGTTTGTCTACTGGGAGTCATTTTGGAAAAGCTTGCCTAAAGGCTTGGCAGATTGTGGTGGCACTTTACACATTTACATAACACCAATCATAAACACAATGATGAAGAGATCTTCATATTTACATCCGACCTGCGATCAACGGCGGCATCGCACATACATCGTCTCATGACGAACAATCACAACTTTGATGTATTTCTAAAAATTGAAAATTTCGATGTTTGCTTTATCACAAAATCACTCCGCACCACCGGCGGCGGCGGCAACTCATCGTCCTTTGAATGAAGGCGACGTGAATGATACTTCAGTTGTGAGCGCTGGTTGAAAGCCTTGTCGCAATGAGCGCACTAAATTGACATTAGTCAAGGCCATTATTGCCATTTAATCCGCACACTCACTTTGAACGGCTTCTCACCAGAATGAGTGCGCGAATGCTTATGCAGATTGCTTGATTGGTTGAATCGCTTGCCACAAATGGCACACTAAATTCAAGATTATGTGTAATTCCAAACTCCTACATTCCTCTCACCTTGAACGGTTTCTCGCCAGAATGAACGCGCAAGTGTCTAAAATTGTTTCGTGCACTTCTGACACTGAAATTTGATCAAATTAATTGTCCAATTACCCACCAAATGGTGGCTCTTTTCAAAGCACCTTAAATGGTCTTTCTCCGGTGTGAAAGCGCTTATGCACTTCCAGCCAAGACGGGTATGCGAACGTCTTCGGACAATTTGGGCATTTGTGCCGTTTGCCCACCGGTTTGCCTACAGCCAGATTTTCTTTGTGGCGGTTCGAGCCTGAAAGGGTTGGGATTTCTGATCAGTGAATGATCAAAATTGTGATCAGGACCTTGTCTGCTGATGTTCGTATGCCTGTGAGCAGTATGAGTAGAAGGCTTGCGTCCGCCAGTTGAATTGTTTTGTTCCTTCGCCATAAATAATGATTTTATTAATAACTCTAAACGGTTAAAGCAGAAAATGGCATATTATACATAGAGTAAATTAAAAGAAAAAAGAAAGTATGTAATTTCCGGATTTCAAATGACAAGGCTCAAATTTACTAGGATAAAATGATTAAGATTAAAGCAATTTTATATTTATGTAACCCAAAAATTCCCTTTCTGCTGGAGGGAGGCCCATTAACGCATTCATTAAAATGATGCACAGAATGTGTCAAGACCTCATCGATTGGGCAGTAAGTACAAAAGCGAGAGCCGCCGTCATCGACCGAAACAAATGTCGATCATTTCCGTTGTTTTGCTTTTGAAGGGCATTTTTGAAATGAAAGACGCAACCCAACCAATGGAAATTAATCATACTGTAACATGACCATATTATGTCCAAACACAGCTAATACCCGGTTAAGAGCGTTTGTGGGGGGAGACACTTGACGGATTGCAGCAATTTGGTGGCTTTAAAATCACAAATCACTCGCCCCGGTGCCCGATTTGGAATTTGATTTAGGCATTAAGGAGAGACTTACAGGCTTTCAATTAATTATAATATTGTATTTTAATATAATTAAATTAAAGTCAAATAATTCTCTCAACAGACCTATTTACTTATGATGTGCTGCTGCGGAATGGTGTTAGGCTTCGGAGAATAAATAAA
>MEIZ01000051.1:403439-416015 GCA_001723225.1 Globodera ellingtonae
GTCGGCTCGAGCGCTGCGAGGTGCGATGTTAGGGGGGGTAGGGGTAGGGTCGCCGAGATTTCGGGTGCGATGTTGAAAGCCAGAGCGCCGCGCTCAAATGACAAGCCAACTGAGCGCACCCATTTTTTTTCGGGCGCGATTTTTTCAACTACTTTTTAGGCGAGGGGCGGGCGGGTCGGCGGTGCCGATAGGCGCCGCCGAGAAAATTTTGGAATTTTTAATTCAATTTGTTAACAGATTTGCGACTAAAATTCGCTTATTTTTTGATGCTTTTTAAGAAGGGAGATGTCCGGCGGCGCCGGTAGGCGCCGCCAGCAAAATTTTTGACATTTTGGCTCAATTTGTTAAGAAAAATTGGTCCAAAAATTACATCCCCCCCCCTTGGCCATCTATGATCGAGTTCTTGAAAAATCTCGGGTGCGGTCCTTGACGCGTCCTTTAGAAACGGCACTGAAAGAAATTCGAAACAATTTCAGGAAGCTCATTGGACGTGTTGTGAGAGGGGATTACGCTTTCACCAGTGCGCAAGGAATGGCATTCGGTAGGCGTGTGGGGGGGGGTGGCATTTAAAACAAAATTTTCAAAAACTGGAAATTTAAAGGATTTGTCCCGCTGGGCGCATTAGAGGCGGTCGTGCGGACGGGCGGAATTGTGCTGGTGAGGAACACATCTTCGAAGTATTACCATCCCGCACAACTGCACATTCATTCAGTTGAACAAAACATTTGATCACACATCATTTTGTTGTTTTAAATTCTTTAAAATTGATAAAGATTTTTGTTTTAATTGGGCTTGAAATAGGCTCCCTAAATATACCAAATAAATTTTTCAATTTTTGGAAAAATGATAGGTTCCAAAAAGTGCCGAATAGGGTATAAGAAAGCCCCGCAATTAATTTTAAGCTCGAATGAGCGCGTTAAAACGACAAATAATTTTTACACATTTAAAATTTTGCAGACATTTTAAACAGTTGCTCAGACTATATGCTATACGGCGACAATAAATGATGGCATATTTTAGTGCATTAATTGACATTGTTAATTGGCCAAAGGGCTCAACAAAAGTTTGTTGTAAAAGCGTAAAACAATTGTATAATTCCATTTAAATGGCCATTTTTTGTTGAATTATCGTAGCCCCTTTTCCAATTACTTTATGTATGTATACGGTATGCAATTCTTTAAGTCAAAGGGCAGAACTGAAGCCAGAGAAATGAAATTGGGGGGGGGGAATAGTGTGTGAGAGAGAGAGACAGACGGACAGAGTGCGGGCAGAGTGGATAATGGGGCAAAACGAGCACTGCCGGTCCGATTTTTTGTCGAATGTTTTATAACTTCCTTCAAGCTAAACGGATTTGATCGAACATTATACCAAATGAAAGCTTTTGATGCGTTGAAGCTACCATTAGCTAAAGCTTTGCGATGGAAAAAATTCAAAAAAGTTATGTCAAAAAATGAAAAATTCGAAAAGCGAGCAATTTTGGTGCTTTTGTCGCCAGAAGTTTCTTTGTGGTTGGTTAAATCGATTAGCTTCTGTTTGAGGATAGCTTCTCCTGAATGTTAACTTTCATTTGGTATGCTTCATGACTGGATTCGGTGGCGTTTAAAGGAAGTTATATTCATTTTTACAAAAAATTAGCGATTCGACACTCGCGGACCGGAAGCGGTGAAGGGAAAAGCACTAAAAAATGGCGAAGAAATGGGGAAAGGTCGAAGAAGAAAGCAATTTTAAGCGTAAGATTTTTGGTGGAAAACATTCAAAATTTATATTCTTTTTTGGCTAATCAAATGAACAGAATGGGGGGGGGGCGGGGCACATTCGGTAAGCTCTTCTGATCAGAGTTTGTGCGATCTGATCATATGGCAGATTTTGAGCACTGATCAGAAATACAGAAAATAGTGAAATGGACGGTGCAAAAAAAGAAGAACAAATCAAATAGAATTTTGTGGACAACGAAAGAATAATTGAGCATGGAAGAAACATTAATTTCTTCCTTCTTTCTCAGCAGGCACATAAATTTTTGTTGTAGGAAATTTTCGGTTTTTTTAAAATATTTACCTTTTAGAAACTATTTAAAATAATTTAGGCCAACAAAACCCTAAAAATTTGTGGTTTAAAAATTGTCCATTAAAACCGAAAATTTTTCAATGGGGAAGTGCCGTCGTGTGTTGGGAGATGCCCCAAAGGCTTAGGAATTTTCGTACGTTTTAAGACAATTTTAATTAGTTGTTAGTGTCCTCTCTGATTTTGATCCTCTCGTGGTGATTGGTTGACATCAGACCCATCCATAAATTGTCGTTGTTGTTGTTGTTCATTGGCTCATGGCCTCTGGCTTTCGCGTCTACAATTTTTGAACATTTCAAAAATAAATTAATTTGTTTTGCCAAAATGCCCCCGGCACATTTTGTGCGCGCGACCTGAAGTCGCCCGGGTGCGCGTGCTCCCCGTCCATTTTGCGATGGTCCGCGTGCGCCTTCGTTTCGCGCGAGTACGCCTCGTAGCCGCCCGGAATCTCGCGATGGTACTGCTCCTTCTGTAAAAGTTTTATGCTTTGAATTATTTTGATGGCACACGACGACAAATAAATTAAAAGTTAATTTTAAATTTTGTTAAACAACGAATTAGTGCATGCAGTGCACGCACCTCGTCCATGTTGCCCGGTATCCGCATCAGACGCGCGTCGCGGAACTCGCTCTCCAGACGCGCCATGTCGTCATCGTACCTGCACCCAATTTGGCCATTACATACACGACGCGCCCAAGCATTTTTATGTTTTAAGCGGAAATTGTGGAATTTGGCGGCGACAAAATTCTCAAAACAAAAAACGAGCGGCTTCATTTTTTGTTGCCGACTCTTTTGGCATGAACAGCTTGCCGCCCGTGTTAGATGGCTGGCCGCCATCTTTGGCACCGACATAATTTTGTCGGCACCAAACGGGCGCCCAAGTTGATCGTGCCAGGATACGCGGCGTCAAGCAGGGCTGTGTCGAAATTTCGATTTTCGAATTTCGACTTTTTTTTTACTTTCGACACAGCCCTGGCGTCAAGCTGGCGATAGGAGGCGCCAAGACGGCCGCGCCAAAACGGCTAATCCGATGGCATAATCGGCACAAGCTCTCTACAACGTCCTCTTTGGCCTAGACATTGCAGCGTCACTGGTCATAGCTTTTCTTTGGGTTCAAGCTTAGTTAAGGTATGTTCAACGGCACTTAAACATAAACATCCCGGCATCGGATCGTTTGGGTGATCCGCTTCATAATGTATTTGCCCGTCGCCCCCCCCCGTTTTTAGGAAATCGCACGCCCGCCTACATGGCCGGATGCCCATACGCTCCACCGCGCGGCGGACCCTCCTCCCAGTCGGCGTATGAGCGTGCCTTTTGCAGCGCGCGTCCGCTAAACTCATCGGCAGCGGCCACCCCGCGCTGCTGACGGTGCGGCGGCGGCTCCGGCGCCGGGCCGCCCCGCCACTGCTCGGGGCGGCGGTCCAGTGTGGGCGGAAACTCAACAAACGGTTCCCCGCGGCGATGAAATGTCGCGTAGTGGCTGCCGCCGTCTGCGCCGCCGTCGTCGCGGTAGAACACGTCGCGCGTCGAGTGCGCCTTGTGCACGCGGTGCGCCTGCGATTATTAAAAATGGGTTTTGTTTTGTTTTGTTTTATGTAACAGCAGCCGACCTTCGTATTGCCACCAGTGGCTGTGCCGTTGTGGCGCAGTTCGCCGTTCGGCGCGTACTTCAGATCGCCATGGCGCAACGAGTCCGACAGCGAGCCGTAGCGCGCGTGTTGCTGCTGCTGATGATGCGCAACTCCTCCACCACCGTTCTGCTGCAACCGCGCGCCACCACCGCCACCGCCACCTGCATAATAGCGGTCGGAGGCGGACGAGTCGAAGCCGCCGCCGCCGCTGCGCACCGAACGCGTGCCGCCACCGCCTCCTTCGTAAGTGATGGGCAAATGGCGCTCCATCGTACCGCCGCCGCCGCCGTAGCCGTGCCCGTTCATGTACGCGCCACGCGAGGCGCGCGACGCGGAGCTGCTGCGGTAACCTAACAAAATTAAAAAATTCTTACTTAACCCCTCGGGGGTTTGCCTATATTTGTGCCGTCACTTATGCCGCTATAACAACTTTAGCCCCAGGGTTTGAGTAGAGTTGGCCAGAAGAGTCGGTCGGGTTTTTTCGGCAAAACCAATTGACCGAGAAGCTCTCTCCTGTTTAGAGCCAATTTGTTACTCATTAACACACTTCTGACACGTGGGGATATAGCGAAGATAGTCCAAATTGGGTGGGGCAATACGACCACCAAAAGATACCCCAAAAATGCTTCAAAGAAACAAACCGCCGCGCGAGCCGCCTCCCCATGACCCGTAGTTGTACTCCTGCTGGTGTGCGCCGCCGCCACTGCTGCTGTGATGGCTGCGATGCATTCGACGACTTTTGTGTCGACGCTCCTTGCGCAGCACGCGCCGTTCCACCTGAAAAATTTGGAAAAAAAATTCCCCGACCCTTCGGAATGACTTAATTTTTGCAGTGGAAAAGGCTTTAAGTCGCATTTGCCCAGACACTGATTAGGTGGGGGTTACAGTACGAACTACAGTAGTACATCACAGGCGTGGGCACGGATACGAATTTTCGTATCCGTATCCGTCCGTCCTCAAAATCTCATATCCGTTATCCGTCCGTATCCGTGATCTTCCAAAATTCCATATCCGGATATCCGCGGACATACAGCATCCGGATAAGTGAGTTTTTCATATCCGTCATCCGTCCGTAACCGGATATATCCGCGGATATCCGCATATCCGGATATCCGTGCCCACGCCTTGTGCATCACCAAGTTTTACCGTAACTACTTTTAGAAGCACAAATAGGCACAATAATTACCTCCTCCGTACGCTTTTTCTCCTCCACCCGGTGGACGGTGTGTTTGATGGTCGGCGCCGCCGCTTTGACAACTTCGCGACGGACTTCGACCACCTCGCGACGGACCGGCGAGCGTCGCACAATTGGCGGCGGCGCCTCAACCTTCACAACGGCACGTTCCTTTAGGGGGGGAGGGGAATTTTGAAAAATATTATTGAAAAAAGGTTATTGAAAAGTGTTATCGAATCACAATTTTATTAAAATTACATTCTCTAAAATATTGACCCTTAAAGGAGTCGCATTTCAAAAAAAGAAAAGCAAAGTTGAGGGTGTCCGCCCATCCCTTCTGGGGGTATCCACTAGGCATGTTCGAGACTCAAAATTTACAGAGACTTGATCCCGGGACTCGAGACCCCGGGGCTTGACTCCCCGAGGCTCGAGACTCTCGAACATTCCCCAGTGCCCACCCACCATCTGGTTCCTTTAAGGAACACCAAAATAATGACAAGGCAAAGAAAGTTGGCGCTATAAAGGCGAAATTAAGAAGCAATCTGGCAACCAAAATATGCACAGAATTTGGAGCAAAGTCGCTTGGGTCTGCGGACTTAAAGGCTAAAGCATGTTTTGAAGCTAACATACAAGCGACACATTGTCCTTTAAGTGGTGACTTTGGTCCTTAATGAGGCAGAAGATGGGGGGGGGGGAGTGCAAAGTAGTTCTTCTTCAATTACGGTAACCGGCTGTTCAATGTTTGAAATTTGCGTTGCAAAATGCAACTTGTGTACAACACCACTCTTATGAAAGAATTGGTGGGTGTGTGAAGTGCATGCCGTATGACGCCGCGAAGTGCATGTCACGATTTACATGGCAGCACCGCGTGCCGTGCCGTGCATTACGTAACACGATTTGTATAAGAACTGTGTATGTCCTAAAAATATGCATGGCAGAGCTTTGAGAGTAAGAGTGTGCTGCTGTACGTCTTGAAGAACGCGTGCGCTTGTCAAATAACGCGAACACATGTGCCATCAATTTTCCTCATAAACAGACGCGAGCTTTAAAAACAATGGTGCATGCCGTGCCGTGCAGTACGTATCAGGACAAGTAGTGAATGGCATGATGAAGAACGTGAAGAAGTGCGCAGACCTTTGCGCAGCCGTTCACGACGACGGAACCGTTTTGCCGCAACTGGTGCTGCTGCGACGACGTGGATGCATGCGACTCGGACGAGCTTGCAGCTCCGCCTATTGACGTGCGCACGCGCAGCAACATGCCCTCGGGGCTTGCCTCCGGCAACATGGCGCCGTCAGGCGCGTTAACCATCACCAGCGAGCGGGGACTGAACGAGCTGGCGGCGTTGAACTGCCACGTGGAGGAGGAGGTGTCCTGCTCGCCGTCGGAAGGGTACGATGTTTGTTTTGGTTTTTAGAAACTTTTGCACTTTTTTGTACCGAGTGCAACCGAATTATTTTAAGTATAAAGAGTTTTGAATTTTGGAGTATAAATTTGTGGACGATGGGGGGGGGGGGAAGCTCACAGTAACATAACCGCTGTGACGGCTTTCCTGCTGCTGCAAATGTGCCGCTGACGTTGAGGACGAACGGCTGTCCAGCAAATCGCGAATTTGTTCCTGAAACGGCGCTTATAGCACCACACAAATCGCTTGCTTTGTTACAAAATTAATGGTCTTGGCACGAAAAGCGGGAACCTTTTTTAAAGTAAAAATTAGAGACCGGCCAGAAGGTTCGGTCGGTACTTTTCGGGAAAGTACCGAAGCCTGAGTACCGAAAAAGCCTCGGTACTTTCACGTACCGTCCGATCTCTATAAAAATGCCAAACTTTGCCTGCCCAAAAAAGCAAATTCAAAAAAGTCCCGGCCCGGTGATCCCGCCGATCGATCTGCTGGACTCCCCCCGGTTCTTTATGTGATCGGGATTGAATCAGCCAATTTTGTCGGGGATTCCGGCCTGCCGGGCCGAGCAGTGCTTTTACTGATTTTTTGAAATTTCGACGAAATCCAACGCAAATATTCAAAAAAAAATTGATTGGACTCAAAAACTCATTTTTTGGATGGACCTTATAATGCGGAGGCATAGGCGATTCGAACGGCTCCAACTTGATGCCGGGAGGCTCCTGTAAGCTAAGCCATACACACAAATAAACCAAGCAGAAAACACGGCAAAATCACTAATAAATTTCAACAACAACAAAAACCAAAAACTGATCTCACCGCTTTTGGGATAGGGCGAGCCTGAAATTGTTGGGAAAATTAAATTTTAAATTTTCATAAAAATCGCTGAAGCATTCGGTTAGCAGCAAAAAGCAATAAATAAGCACCATAATAAGCAATAAAAAGCCCATTCAATTTTCCAGGGCCATTTATTTACTTGCACATTCCCTGTATAATTTTAAATTTAAACAAAACAAAAATTTTGTCGAAAAATCAAACCCACAAAACAAAACAACAAACCCCGCCCTCTGACGGCGGCGGCGAGAATGCCTCAAGTGATCTGATTGGTTGTACATAATGTGCGTTTTGTTGCTGTTATTGTCGTTGTGTATACCGTACAATAAATACAGTATTTGTTGATGTTGTTGGTTACTGTAGTCTCTCTCTCTGATCTCTACCGTATCCGGGGAGGGGGGGCAAAAGTGTGCGGTCTTAACTAGCGAGCTAATAAGTGCAAGAAGAAACCGGATGGCGTGCAAATTGTTGAATTTTGTTGTTGTTGGCAAGATTGTTGTGGGCTGAAGCGCTATTCTTCGACCGTTCATTCATTCATTCCCTGCTGATCAGACGGGGATTAGCCTTCGACACTCGCTGATCGGAAGCGATCGGATATTCTTCTTACTTTGTCAGTCAGTTTCGCCGCTGAACACGTCGATGCTCCACCGTGCGCGAGGCGCGGTAGCTGCGCACTTCGCCGTCCGTTGGAGGCGGTGCCTCCGTCGTCCATCCGCGCGGCACGCGCATCGCGGACGACGGCACGCGGTCGCCGATAGGTCGCACGTTGCTGTAAACTTCGCCGTCGTGCCCTCTACCTCTGGCCGAAGGCGGCGATTCCGCTACCCGCAGGGCATTGCGGCCCGACGATTCTGCCCTCATCAGGGCACTACGCGGTCCAGCAGCAGCGCTGGTGCCGCTGCGGCGCCGGAACTGCGCTGGTGCCAGCTTGGCTGCAAGCGGCTCGCGGTTGTGCGCGTGCACGGACGCTTCACGCTGAACAACGTCTGCCATCCGACGGGCGTGCCGTTTTGGAATGGCATCGCGCAAGTCCGCAGCAGCGGAGGAAGCGGGTTCCTGTTTTAAAATTAAAATATGAGAATATTTATTTGTGATTTTATTAAAATAAATGGAAAATTTGTCGAATACAAATTCTGATCACTTTTTTTTTTGATCAAATTCTTTTTAAAATTTGCTGATCAGAGAGCTTCAAGAATGATCAAATCGTGAAAATGCAAATCGAACCCGGTGTCCTGTCGGCAACGCGGGCGGCACGTATTTGCGCGCATGCTCGTAACTTGCGGGCGTTGGGCTCGCCTGTGTCAACTGTCGGATGCGCTCGTGCGCACGCTGTGCGGACGGTGACCGACTGCGGTCGGCTCGCGCTCGCGCCAGGGCACTGCGAGAACGTTCCTTTCGATCGCGGACTAAAAATTTACAGCAATTTAAAACAATTTAAGCATTTGTTAAATAAATCAAAATTTCCTGAGACTCATTACTCGAGACAAAAATGCCGTACTGGCTCCAATACTCGTCGAGTAAAAGACGGCACCTTCAATGGCACGAATCGTCCGTCGTACATCCATTCGTGGCAGTGGTCCCAGCGAGACAACAGTTGACGTATGCCGTGGCATTTCCTCCGTGTACAGCATCTCCTCTTCCTGGTACGGGTCGTCGCCGCCGCCTCCGTCCACGCCGTTCATCGTTGAAGCGGGTGCGGGTGCACGATTCGCATCGATTGTTACAACGGTTGTTGCGCGACGTTGTTGTTGTTGTTGTCTTGGTGGCGCTACTGCTTCCCAATCTTCGTCCGGCTGGTATTCAGCATCGTCTTCCGTCGGATGATACATGTCGCCGGTCACGCTTCTCGCGGCGGCGGACGCGTGACGCACGCGTCCTGCAGAACCGCCAGTGGCGTGCCGCTGTCGGCGCGGCATTGCATCAGAAGCTGAACCAGCAGCAAGCTCTTCCGGATGTAACGCACGCGTTCGTGCCCGTCGTACGATCACGTTGGGCGCGTGCGGAATGAATCCACCCGCGGGCGGCTTTCTTGCGCCGCCAAATTCCGCTTTGGGTCGATGCGAACCGTCCGGAGATGGCACAACGACGCCGGCTGTCTGTCGTTGCACAACATCTTCTAGAGGACCTGCGCCTAAAATCCAGAGACTACCGTAGTCCGCGTCCCGTCCGTCCACCAGCGCCTACCGTGTCCTTTGATTTGCTGCTCAGGTTCATCCGGCACAAAGTCGCGCGTCTCCGATTTGAAGACCGGTTGACGGACCACCGGGACCCAGCGATGTTCATCAACTGCATTTCCGTTGACTTGGACGGACAACGGACCGTAATCTTCCACCGGCACGGCCACCGTAGACGGGGCGGGCCACCTGTTGCAATATTAACAATTGTGAAAAGTTGATCGATCAATTTGGCTGATCAAAACAAGAGATTGGTGCATCTACCGCTAATGGTTGTTCTACTGTCGTCATACCTGTACGGCTTCTCCGGGGGCGGCTGCCAGCGCTTGCCGGTCCGCCGAATTTCGACCGGCTGCTCAGGCTTCTCAATGAACTGCGCGCGCCTGCGCAGCAAGTCGATTTCGAAGCGGTCACGCACCAGCCGCTCCTCGCTCGTCAGAATCTCGTTGCGCTCGTCCACGTGCTCCGTGTCCACGACGTACGTGCGTCGCCAAGTGATGCTTCCGGGCGACTGCTGCAGCATGTCGTAAGTGGCGGCGGCTCCGTTCGCTGCAGGCGTGAAACGCGCATCGTATGCGAACTCGTCCGCTGCATTCGGATGCGTCATGAAGCGCGCATCGTACGCATCGCTGGCATCCGGCGCCATAGGCCGCGTCTCGTAGACGCGCACCGCTGCGACGGACGGCGTCAGCAGTTGCGATTGCGAATGTGACGTGCCGGGACGATTTGCGGAGGACGCGCTGGTTGATGTCGCATGCTGCTCCGGCTCCGACGCGCCGATGCCCGTGTCCGCGGGCGATGCTTGTTGTTGGGTTGCGAGTCGTGTAAGCTGATCCTGCTGGAGCTTGACGGCTTGAAACTAAAAGTTCATTAAAATATTTTTAAAAAGTTTAAAGATTAATTTTGATGATTTTCCACCTGCTTTTCTCGCAGACGCGCGTCACGCTCCGCGCGCTGTCGCTCCGCTTCGGCTTGCATGCGCTCCTGACGCGCATACTCTTGCGCGTTGTCTCGCACATTCTTCGGCGGCGGCACTTCCGGCTTCGGACGACGTTGTTGTTGATGATCATTGTCCTGGCCAGGGAACGGAGGCCACACGACAACGAGGCCCTCCTCCCCCCGCTCGTCCTCCTGCTGCTGCTGTTGCTGTAGTCGGTGGTTGTCAGGCCTCTGAAAATGTTCAGAAATTTAATAAAAAATAAAATTTAGACGTTAACCTGCTCCTGCAGCTGGCGTGTTGTCCACCCGGGCGGCGGCGGCGGCGGGGGAGGCGGTGCCGCGGCATTATTGCTTACAGCGGCATTTGTTGTTCTGCCCGGGGGAGGCCGGCGGGGTGAGGCGGGCGGCAGCGTGTTATGATGGTAGGATGGAGTTGTTGGCATCGTTTTGCTGACCTGCGCATTTTTAAACAATAAGTCCTTTCCAATGTTCAGAATCATATCATAATGGAACAGAATCATGATCAGTTCAGTTTAGGCTTAGAGCCTGGGTTTGAGGGTCGGTCTTGATTTCGATAGAGAACCACGAAAAGCTTGAATCATCTTGGTAGATTTTGCCGATCGAGATTTCGAGGTGAGATCATCTTGATTGGGCCAAGTCAATTTAATGTCCAAAACATTCATTTTGTAATTTTCTTTTTGAATTAGAGCATTATTCCTAATAAGTTTAGATCAGTTTTTCAATCAGAACAAATTCATTCATTTACCGCCGCGCCTGACGGAAGTGCGGTGAGCGGACGCGACGCGCGTCCGTCCGGGCTGAGTTCGTGAAGGCGAAAAAAGGGGCCGTTGAACGGCACGCGCGGGTACAGATCCGGATGCGGCGAGGGCTGGCGGTGGAGTGCCAAATTCCGTTGCTAAAATTTCAACGATTTTTCTGGCAGAAAAATTAATAATGGAAAAAATGTCAACAAGACTTTGAAGCAAATTATTCAATTATTATTTACCAGGAAAAATGTTTACCATGGCCTCATACAGTGCCCGCTGCTCTTCGGCATCATCGCCGCCGCCGGTGATGCCAATCTCGCCCCGGTCCTCCCAGTAGTGGCCCGGGTCCTCACCACGCCGTTCGATTGTGTATTGGTGCTGCTGCTGTTGCAGTTGTTTCTGTTGCTGTTGATGCTGGGGCTGACGCAGAATGGACTTTGGCGGTGACGGCTAATTCAAACAAACATTTAAAATTTAGTCCACAAAATTACACAAAAAAGCGTTGGCATATTTCCGGAATCCGGCACATCACGCATTACCAGAGAAGCGGCGGAGGACGAAGTGCCTTCAGCAGCCGGCACATGGCGTTCCATGGCTGCAGCGACGGCGTCAGCGGACGTTGACGACCACTCGTGAATGTCGGCACCGTGCTCGCGTGCAACCAGCAAAAAGTCGCGTCGCCTCAGGGGCTGTTGTTGTTGTTGGTAATGTTGAGGCGGCACTTCTTCAGCCTGTACAGCTTTGTCTTCCAGCTGCTTGCGACGCTGTTTCGGCACAGGCTTCTTCTATAACAAATAAATTGAATTGTTCGAGACTTTTAGATTGTTGAGTAAACTTTATCCTCAAAAAAGCCCTACAGCGCCCTACCCCCGGGGTGTTCGGAGGTTCAAAAGCCAGGTAGCGAACACATTTTTGTGTCAATATGTCCATTTCTTCTTCCTCCTCCGCCTCCTCTTCCTTCTCCTCTTCAGATTGAGCATCGGGCAAATTTTCGTAAATCGGAAAATCCCCGAGGGGCTCAAATGGCTCCAGGCTTTCGGTGATCCGATCGTCGTCGGGGAACAGTTCGGAGCAGGTGGCCGACCCGAGCGGATCTTCGTCGTCATGATTTAGACGGATTTGCACGCTGTTTTCGGTGGGGCTGGAACGCACCGATTGCACTACGAGAGGGCGGCGGTGTTGGGACATAATTTTCGTGCTCGAATTTTTCTGAGCAATTCGGAATTTGGGAGAAGCCGAATTTTTAATGGCTTTTTGTCCCAAGAAATTTTGAATCTTTTTGTAAATAGAAAGTTGCGCAGAGCCCGGCGGAGTCCGGTCGCTATTTTCTTGGGATTCACCGGTATTAAATGCGGGATCTGAAGGGATTGATCGGGATCAGGGTTCTCGGGCTCTAATTTTGCTGAGGAACTTGAAGCAACAGAATAGGAACGCCGGAGGGGGGCTTATATCAAAATGAAAAATTTTGCTGAAAATCAAATAGGAAACAAACAAAAAATCAGAGTAAAACATATTTAAAAAATGTTCTGAATAAATTGCTTAAATTTTTAAGAATTTTTTTTTGCAATATTTGTAATATTTGGACGGGGGGAGGGAC
>MEIZ01000051.1:430885-460903 GCA_001723225.1 Globodera ellingtonae
AAACAAAAGGGTCCCCCCTCTTGTTTTTTTTTTCTCAAATTTCATTTTGGGGGTGCACTTTTACAATTTTTTGACCAATTTTTTTAACAAATTGCCATCAAAAATCAAAAAAATTAACAAATTGCCATCAAAAATCAAAAAATTTTTTTTGCTTTTTTGAAAATTCCTCAAAATAAATACATTGGCGCTCAAATGGGAAAGCCATTTGAGCGCCGCGCTCAGATGGTTCAAATTCCCCCTCCCAAAATTTTTTTCTGGCTACGGCCCTGCCCCAAAGTATCAAAAATTGGACTGAACTTTTTGAGTAAGACGCAATTTTAACCGTAAAAGACTCAATAAATATTTTCTGAAACTTGCCTTGCATGCTGTCCCCCCGTCCGCCGCTGTTGCTTCTGTTGTTTTGATGCGCAGTCCGCTGAATGTGTGCTGCGGGTCCAACTCCAGCATCAGCGACTGCCGGCCCAACGACGGTTCGGCACGTCGTCGAGCCTTCCGCCGTCGGTAGGGCCGGCCGTTGCGCGGGTCCACAAAGTCGGCCCAGAAGCCGGCACGTTGCAGTGCCGAGCACAACGCGTCCGCCATTTTGACGAACTGTGGAAAAATTGCTATTAAAAAGTTGTAATGAATGCAAAAATGTATAAAAGTTTCACAAAAAAACAAAAATTGTTAGGCATTCTTTTAAAAGGGAAAAAATACTTCCCGCCCCCCCCCTCCACCAAAAACCTCATAGCCGGGGACCAGCATAGCACTGCGAGCAATCTGCGCCACCGTTTCACCGTCAAGTGGCTGAAAAAAACAGTGGATCAACAAAAACGTATTCCAAGTTCAGATTTTAAACATTTTTATAAAAAAACAGAAAACGTTTCTGTTTTTAGTGGAAATAAATTAAAAGTTTACGCACGGAATCCGGCGGCTAACTTGCCTGTTGTTGTGCCGTCGCCGCCTCATCGTCCACAGCCGCCGGCGTTAGGCGTGAAATGTTCGCCCGCAGCGAAATCACCGTAATTTCGGCGCCCGCAGCAAAGCGTTTGCCGAACATGGCGTTCACTTCTGTTTGATGTGTGGGTTTATTTTTCTTTTTAAATGGGCAAAATGTTCACAAAATTTGTCAAATTTTTTGAAAAGATAAAGACATTTTGAAAGAACTGGATTCAAGGACTGAAGTCCACTCCATAAATTTTCAAATCGACCATTCCCATTTTCATGAATCCAAACCTTCCCACAGCATGCGAATGCTGTCCACCCCCGACACCAGCCATTCGCAGTGCGTCGTCTGCGCTTCATCGTTGTTGCGCAGTTGCGACAATTTGACGCGATGTTCGACCGTCAGTGCGTCGCGGCGGTCGTCGGCGACAACAAAGGCCGGCTCGACGATTTTTTGAATGGACACACCGCCGGGGGAAATAGCGGTATGCGTCTGCACCAGTGCGTCCAAAGATGCCGGCGCGTTTGAAGAGGACAGCTAAAATTTCTGTCATTAAAACGAATAGAATTCGTTTCAACAAAAATCATTATGATTTTCTAAAAAATTTTGCCGTTTAAAATGCTCCAAGGCGCAAGTCCAGAATCAGTAATCAGGTCACAATTTTCCAAAATTTGACTACAATCCTTCGTCAGATCAAAAAAAATTTTTGAAATGATTTCCAACTCCAACCATTTGTTGCACAAGTTCGGCTGCCACCGGTTTCACATTGCCAGGAAAAGGAAAGTCCGGAGAGCGTCCAAGCAGCTCACTATATTTGCCTAAAATTGGAAAGCGTTTTTAATTTTTTGGATCAGAAAAAATGCGTTACCATTCACATGCAATTGCTGCTCGCCGTTGTAGTCGACAATGACCACGAGCACATTTTGTCGCGCGTCAGCCGGTCCGCTGGCAAAGAAACGCTGGCCGGACAGACGCGGGACCAGCAGAGACTGTTAAGTGAAGGGCTTGGATTTACAAACTGGTCAGAAAACCGGAGTTTATGCCCTATATTTGGATCAAATTTCACAAAATTCTATAATGTATAAAGTCTTAGGAAAGCGTTTTTAGGGATTTCGGGGCGTAGAATCCAAATCTGGTCTCTGTTTCTACCAATTTCGAAACCCGGGCCTTCGACCATTTGGTCAAATTTCAAATTTTTCAAAAAAAAATCGGCATTTTAATCCTGAAAATTATTTTAAAAAATTTAGAAATGTCCTTAGCTAGTCTTGAGTTAAAAAAAAACTAAAACAAACCTTTGAAAAAAATGTGCCGACCCGGTTCATCTTCGTGATAATTCGGTTTGGCTTTGGAAAACGTCACGGGAAAACACAAATCTCAGAGTAATTTTTATTTCCTGTAATAAATTTAATCATAATATTCAGTCACAGAGTTGGGTATTTATATTACGACTCTTATCAAGGCCAACGGGATGCTTGCGTACCATTTGCGTATGACAATTTGCCAATCAAAAGCAACAAACAAACAAAAATGTGATCAGAAAAAAAGACAATCAATTGGAATCGGACCCTCCAACTTCGCGAGACGTTAGGCCAACAATTCAAAAATTTGACTAAAAACCCCAAAGTAAAAAAAAAAATTATTCTTTGACGAAACGTTGTTTTTTTTTGTTGCGGCGGAGATTGCCGTCCGAATTCCGATCATTTTGGTGTCTTAATTCCGGTTTTCGGGATTTGGCTATCCAAAGTTCATTATACGTTTTTTCAGTTGTTTTTTTCGTTACGCTTCCTTCGATTAGATGACATTCAATTACGTACATGCTATTTCTTTGTGAATTGAGTGAAAAACATTTTTTTTATATATTCAAATTGTTAATTATTTCCTTGTTCTTGTTCGAATATTTCCGTTGTAGTGCATTGAATCTTTCCTAATTCCGAATTAAAAAAACAATGGTCACCGCAACAAAAACTGCTCCTGCTCAAAAAGCAAAAGCACCAAAGACAAAAAAGGCCAAAGTGGGGCCAAAGGGCGGCAAAGGGAAGAAGAAGAAGATCACGCTGAAGTTTGTGATCGAATGCAAAAACCCCGTGGAGGATGGCATCATGAAGACGGCCACATTTGTAAGTATAGATTTTCATATTGCGCTGGCTGTTTATTTGTGTTAAAAAACTAAAAATTTGCATTTAAATGAAACTTGGATACATTTCAGTGGTTAAACTTTAAACTGTGAACGCCCTAATTCTGACGAGCTTAGGGCGTAATTCCCTAGTCAGACTCGTCACCTTTTTCACAGGAAACCTTTCTCAACGAGCGAATCAAAGTGAACGGAAAGACCAATCAGTTGGCAGCCAATGGGGTCAAAGTTGAGGCCACCAAAACAAAGTTGGTCGTCACATCGGAGCAACCCTTCTCCAAGCGCTATTTGAAGTACCTGACGAAGAAGTTTTTGAAGCGCAATTCGCTGCGCGACTGGCTGCGCGTGGTGGCCAGCGCGAAGGACACCTACGAGGTTTGTATTGCTTCAGTTTTGAATTGTATAGTACATTCGCTAGGTTATGTCTTTTTATTCATTATTTCAGCTCCGCTACTTCCAAATCAACCAGGAGGACGAAGAAGAGAGCGACAATGAAGGCTGATCAAGAAGTTTTGGTTTTTTCTATTGTTGACGATCGTATATATGTTGAACTTTATCCACCATCAAATTTGTTAAAGACCGTTTATGCAAAGAAAATAAAACTTACAAAAATATTGTTAGGTCACACAACATTAAGTGTTCATGTGATCATGAATGACCTTCTAGATGTGTATAAGAGACAGGCTTCGCAATTCGTTACCAACTTTTAGCTAATAACTAATGCGATGATCGTCGGTCGACACAAACGCAAATCGGAAAGGCATTCCAGCCCAACCCGTTCAGTACCGACCACCAGAGCGGCACCGGAGGGGGGAGGGGATGTGCCGTGTGCCAATCGGGGCATGCATATAAGAAATAAAAATTCCATTTCATGTAGTGATCAAATTTAAATTAAAATTCTTCTAGCAAAAAAATTAGAGTTTGAGTTAATTCCTAATTAGTTTTCCAAAGAAACGCTAAATGCCCCCCCCACCCCCTCTGCCCAATTTCCAATGGGGGCGCAGCAAATCGCAAAGATTTGTCCGAAAAATAGGAGGACAAGTTCAGCAAGGAATCAACGCAACATTATATATATTTATGTGTTATTTATCCGTAACAACGCTTACATTTTAATTAAGCAGGTTTTTTTGTGTTTTTTTTTCCTCGTCGCGCACGCCCTCCCATTTATGCCCCAGGGCACGCAAATGTGTTCCCACGCGCGTCCGCCCCCGTCCCCTGGGGGCATGTGGAAAAAGTGTGTGCTTTTCGTGTTGCTTGAACGGCGGCGGCGGCGGCGGCAGCGCAAATCGATCGCGCCGATCCGTCACCCACGCGAGAGGAAAAAAGCAAACAAAAAAAAGCACAAATCATTTGTGAAATCGAAAACAAAAATGGCTTTTTAAATAGAAAGACAAAAAACATTAAACGTTCAAATGCTTCACCATGAGCACTTAGTGATGGTCGAGTCTCGAGATCCCAAAAACCCCCGACACTTTCCGAGGCTATTCAAAACTATATTACCTGAGACGGACACTTTCAAGCATTAATGAGCACACCCAAAAGGAAATGCCAATATTTTGTGCTTAACACATCAAAAATTGGGCGGCCGGATTTAAACCAGCGTTGTCCGCGGTTGACCGGACCGATGTGCTGGCACCGCGCGGCCTCCAATAGAGCCGCTGGGATTAAGCAGTGATATCCCCCTCTCTCCCCCCCCCCCTACACAAAATTTCACTTTCAAAAATGTCGACGCTTCTTTTTTCGGGGGGGTTGGACAACATACAATTGCTTAATTCCATTAAAAATAAAGAAGAAAAAATAATAATACGATTTTTATTTATTTATCAATTATCCTCCGTCTTCTTCTCTTCCGTCCGGTTTGACGTCGAACGCATAGTCGGACAAAATGTTTTGCAGTTCCTTCGATTTGAGCGGCGCCTCCGTGAATATTTGGCCAAAGAANAGGCATAATCGAGGGCGTAAACTCTGAATCTGACACTTCGGCTAATTTCGAACCCCAGACCCGACGAATTTCAAAATGTGGTCGTCCTCTAATGTCGAGTAACCGCCGTTCCTGGGTTTGAATGTCGCTTTCTACTTTGCTGCATGCATTTGTATAAACTGTTTACATCGAAGTCCCAGCTTGGTAAAATATCAACTCGTTCCCCTTTGACTAACTTTTTTTTCTAGCAAACCAAATCAGTTATTTTTGGCATCATTCGAAAGCAAACACTGAGTAGAAGCTATTAGCAAGCAAAAACTAACCGATTGGTTAAATGCCAAAAAAAGTTATAGTCCGAAAATCAGAAAGTTTGAGTTTTGTGGCCAGAATGGCCATAACTTTTTTGGAATTTCACCAATCGGTTAGGGTTTGCTAGCTAATAGCTTCTACTCAGTGTTTGCTTTCGAATTATACCAAAAATAATTGATTTGGTTCGCTAGAAAGAAAGTTATAAGGTAAAAAGTTAGGCAAATGGGAACGAGTTGGCACTCGTCCATTTTAAATCATTACGTGGTCGAAATGCAAAAATAGGAATTATAGATAGAAAATTACTGAATTTTCAAAAATGGTACTGTCGAAATCACTTACTGTCGAAGCCAACTACTGTCGGAAACACATGATGCCATTTATAGTGTGCCGGTTTGAGAAGCTGGTCCCGGTCCCGATCCCAGCTTTCACGGCCCAGGTCCCGATTTTTGATCCCATAAATTCCGGTCCCGACCTACACTAGTTGTAGCAGTAAATGGCAGCACAAAAAATCACCCATATATGATGTTTTCAGCAGATTTGGGGAGGGAGGGGGTCGCAAAACAGGAAAGTACCGCCGTTTCAACGGTTTCCATATAAATCGTGGCCCTAATAATTACCCGGCAAGCAAAGATAAACTCACTTTCAGTCTATAGAAATGTCCATTTACAAACAAATCGTTTGTCATTTTAGAAACTAAAAGTTGGAATTTTGTAGCAAATAAACATGTCAATTTCGCCCGAATCAATCGATGGGGACATGACAACTGATCATGATCAGCAGGGTAAAATCCGATTAATATATTAAATAATTGCCAATGTTTTCAGAAAATTTGGACCCAACTTCGACTAATTTGGACCCATCCGTCAAAAAGCGTATTTTGCTTGCCTGGTCCCAATTGGGAGGCCAACTTATGAACTTGCCAACTTCAAGCGACGGCTTTGACTTCTTGACTTACGATGGTAAACATTTACTATATTTATTTTCGAATTGAAATGATTGCATTTGTCGTCTATTTTAGTCGATCATTTATTGCTGTCACCGACGGAGCTCCGTGCGAAGGTCGGTAAAGGGAGAYACAGACAAAGACTGACCATTTTGGGCTTAATATTCAAAAAATCAAAATTTTAGCAAAATTCAAAAGCAGTAAAATGTTTAATAGCGATTTTTGATGTATTTTGGCGTTGCTTATTCACTGTTAAAGGAAGAATTGCATCAAATGAAAGAGGAATTGAAGAACACGAACAAAAAGTTTGAACAAATGGAGGAAAGAGCTGCGAAACTCGAGCTCGAAAATGTGTGAATATATTTTCTGTCAAAAAAACACACTTTTTTTTATTGCCATTTGTTCAGAAGACGCTCCGCGCTGAGTTGGCACATCAGAAACTGTTAAATGCTCACATGGCTCTGAAGATGAAGGAGTACCAGAACAAACAGCACCAGAAGACCATCGACGAGTTGACAGAAAAACTAAAGGGTAAATTTGTTCAACATTGATAGTATGTTTGCATTAACCATCTTCGTGTACGGACAATCGGTTACGTTGAAAATTTTCACAAATTTAAAATATTTAATTAAGCATATTCAAAGCTTGTATTTTAGTGAACAAATATAAATTGGGCGCTTCTGTAGCAAGGGGGTTGCCTGGTTTGAGGAGGGGGTCAAAAAATTTTACAAAATTTTAATGCAAAACCATAGGCGAGGCCCTTTACTCTTCTAAAAACCATCTATTTTTTCAAAATTTCAACCGATTCAAAAACCGTTAAAGAACTTCAACGCAAAATGGCTGAATCTCCGAAGTCTGTCCAAACGATGGTCGTCACCGAATTGGAGAAGCAGAAACTGTCAAATGCCAACAAATTCGCTGAAATTGAACAGAGGAATGACAAACTGGAGAAGTGTCAGAAAGAACAACAACCGAACATCGTGCACTTGCAGAAGATCGGTAATTTCGGTCTAAATTTTTAAGAAAATTATATTTGCTTAGGGCTAACACAACAAAATCGATGGGATTCCGCTACATGCCACAAGGATCTGACGCTCACTGAGCTCGATCGATTGACTGTCCAACATAATGGAAAGCATTTTGGTAAACATTTTTGTTTCCGTTAAAGCGATTTGATTGTTTATGCACTCAATTTTCAGAGGGGAGCTCTGTGATCGCTGAAAAGCCAATGCCAGAAAATCCGTACTTTGAAGTCAAAATCGTAGAGATGAAAGGGTAATTTATAAATATTTTTAAAACATTTGCTGAGCTTTAAAATATTATTATTTTTATATTTAGCAATATTTCGATTGGACTTGCGACAAAGCAAATGCCATTGGCCACATTTGTTGGGTATCGCAAAGGCACTTACGGATACGCAAGAAATGGCATATTTTGGGGTCACACGGCCGGGGGGTGTTCCAACGCCACCAAACAATGTCCTCCCATCGAAGCTCGATTTGGCGTCGGCGACGTCGTCGGCTGTGGCGTCAATTTAAAAAATGGCCAAATTATTTACACGCTAAACGGAAAGCGTTTGGGTGAGAAAGAAAAAGAATTAAAATTAAGGCCAATTTTATTTTTAAGAATTAGAGAACTAAATTTGTAAATAAATTGCGTTATTTTATTTTAATTTATTTTTGCAGACACTGCCAATTTATTTGTCTCTTCTGCCGCCGAATTGTTTCCATGTGTTTCGTTGGGCAAGCCTGGCACCAAAATTGAAGCGAACTTTGGCACCGACTTCAAATTCAACATTGCCGATCGATTTAGAAACTGAAAACGAGTATTTGTGATTTTGCTTTTAAAGATTACGGTTATTTATCATTCATTTTTCCCGGTGATTAAAGCATTTTATCAGTTTTCGAGTCCACTGAGATTTAAACCCCCAATAAAATAACAACGTTGAGCCAAAATCAGAACATCACTGGTGTGCAGCACTGAGATGATGTGTACCGTAGCGGGGGCAGGCCCCCGAATAAATTCTGAATCTGACACACCGGCTAATTTCGAACCCCAGACCCGACGAATTTCAAAATGTGATCGTCCTCTAATGTCGAGTAACCGCCGTTCCTGGGTTCGAATGTCGCTTTCTACTTTGCTGCATATGCATTTTGGGTCCGCTTTATGTGGGTCGAACTCAAAAATGATTTTTTGTGTTTGCCAGTTTGAATGAGTCCACACAGACATCTTGCCCGAGTTCCGAATTGACCACCTCCGCATTGGTTTTATTTATTTTTTGCTTAATTTTGAACTCACGTTTGACTTCAAAAAGTGAGCTCTAGCAGCTGAACATTATGAAAAAGGATAAATGTTGTAGAACAAAAAAAACGTCTTCCTTTCACTGATGATTTGGCGTGATTGATGTGGAAAAAATCGAAAATCCTAGCCTCTGCCATTTACTACTACAACACAACAATCACCATCAGTTGAATTTGAGAATGAGGATCAACATAAAACAAATGAAAGAACCTAGATGAATGTTTGGTTGAGATTTTCACTGACAATGAGCTAAATTTGAGGTTGGGGAATTGAAAAGTTGGTGGGTTGATGAACAATATTCAAAAAATACCAAAAATCATACAAAAAAGTATCCATCAAAAGTAAACAAAATAATATTCCCGCTTCTTTGTTGTTCGCCCTCACACATCGGTCATTGGTCATTTTGTTGGGGAATTGCAAATGTTTTTTGTTGTTATTTTATTTTTTCACACAGAACCCCCTCGGGCAATGCCGGGTCCACCACCGCCGAAGCCGCCGAGCCGCTCCTTGTGGCGCAACATTTGCGCCAGTTCCTTCGGCACAAAGTCAATTTGCTGCTTCCAAAATGAGTCGGTTCCTAAACAATTTGCTTATTAAACATATTTTGAAATATTGGAAAATTTACAAAAATTTAGCAAAATTTCACATTAGAGAACTTTCTCATTTGAAAAATCGCTCATATTACACTCGAGTTTTTTGTACTGTCATACCGTAGTCGAAGAACAGCTCCTCCCCGCATTTGATGTGCCGTTGTGCAAAAATGCCAATTTTGTGGTCGCCGTTCACCACAATCACTTTGGCACGACAATTCGGATTCTGCGAATGGTTGGCGAACCGGATCACCTGTGTTTGTTTTCAAATTTGGCCATATAACGAAAAAATAAATGTGAGTAAAAAAATTCGTTTTTGGATGCATTTTTGGACGTGCCTTTAACTTTTTGTGATTAAAAACCACCGCCATCCGCCTTCTTTACCCGCCCGTTTTTTTGCAAAGACAAAAAATGGATGTTATTGTGAACACTCACATTGCCCACACGAGTCGCGTCCACCACCTGCTCATCATTCAAGCCTAAAATTAGTTAAATATTAAAAAATTTAATTTAATTGTATCCTTTTTTTGAATCGAAATTTTCGCAGCAGATAAAAATGTCATTTTCTCATAAAGAACATATAGTAATGTAAAATCCTAAGAAAATTAAAACCAGTTTATTTCTCAAATTTTCTCAAGAATTACAAACCAAACACATTAAGCAAAACGAGAGTAAAACTTTGCTCTTTTTTAATTCCAATTCATTAAAATGAATGTTGCGTAGCACTCACCGAACAAATAGCTGCATTTGATTCGATCGTAAATTTTGCCCCGGCGTTCGCTTTCCTCGGTGCTGATCACCTCGCCGCAATACTCGGACACAAAGTCGTTCTTTTCAATGTCCTCGTTGGCAAAACAGCCCCAGCCGGCCACCTGCGACGGCGCGACGATCAGCCGCTTCTGCAGCCCGCGCTGGATGGACACGTTCTTGCAGATCGGCTCCCCCGAACCGTCCAGTTTGTCTGAAGGGTGAAAAAAATTATAAAACACTAACAAAAAGGATCCAACTTATAATTTGTCTGAGAAACCGGTTTGACGGAAAATGAGGACAAATTTTTGATGGATTTTTTTAAACCAAAACAGCCCAATTTCCTCTGAAAGCTACAAAAAAAATTTTGTTATTAAAGGAAACCAATCTTTCATTTGTAATTTAAACTTGCCGCAATTGCACGATTTGCACACATCCGGGTCGCATTCCCAGCTGGCAAAGTAGCATTGACACTAAAACAGACTAATTCTCAGAGAAATTGAGATGTTGGCACGAGATCCCGCTCGAGTCTTTTTGTAATCACATGGGTCCCGTCCGTATCCCGTTTTTACAATTTCGCAAATTAGTCAAAGTGAGCCGCGCCGGGATTCCCGGTCCCCGGTTTAATCCCGGGCAGAAACACGCGGGATGATCCTAGCCCGGAATTTAAATGTTTTCATTTTCAATTTTCCCACCTGCTTTGTGCGACAATTTCCCGGCGCACAACGGCAGCCCGGGAAGCGGTTCTTGCAGTCAACGCATCCACAATATTTTGTGCACAAATTGTTGACCTTTGGGGAAAGCAAAAATTACGAGAAGAAACAAAAAACAGAAACAAATGTCGGAATTTCAAAATAAATTTAAAAAAACGACCTCTTTTTACCCCTCCCCCAAATAATCTTTTGCGTTTTGGTCAAAAAGTTAATAAAAANTCGAAAAGTTGAACACCAGCTCGCCACGGTCGTTGGTGAACTTCTGTTTGACAATGCTCTCGGGCAAGAAGCGTCGCTGCAAATCGGGGTATCTGCTGTCTCTTATACACATCTAGATGTGTATAAGAGACAGGTGCCGTTACCTTCACACATTGGCATGTGTTTAACAGACAGTCACACTTCGCCTTACACGGAATGAACCGCCCATGGTTCTCCACGGTGCCGTTGGTGTTGGCCCATTTGATTGCGCGAAATTGGCGGTGGCCGTTATTCTTTCGACATCTAAAAACATGGCACTTTAGACGCATTTTTAATATTCAATAATTTATTTATTTCGGATACAATTAAACAAAAAAACTTTTTCTAATCCTCCCAATTATCTCTCTTCGCATAAAACAAACTTTGCATTTTTGACGGGCGATGAAGGCATCTCCAGACGAGGCGACTGCGGTCCGGCACGGCACGCATATTCGTGCACTTCTTGGCACGTCTTTTTGCGCGTCTCGCTCAGGCTCAGATTCAGCACTCTGAAAACAAAATAATTCAACAATTTGCCATACCAAAGGGAGCTAGCAAACAAACAACATCGGCAATCTGTTGCATCTTTGAGAGATTTATAAATTTCGGTCCAGAAACCCATAGGTTCAGACTGGGAATGAAGCCCGGGACCAAAATTTTTGACAAAAAACAGCTGCTGAAAATTTCAGAATTTTTCTCGATCCGTCTAATTTTACGAGTATAAACGTGTTCACATGGTAATGCGACAATATTCCTCCTCCCCAGTACTGCGCAACACATTGAAAATGGCCTCTTCATGCGGCGTCCACTTGGCTGGAAGGCCGCCGCCGGCGATGTCGATGATCAGCTGCTGATGGCGAGAAGAAGCGATTGAATTCTGAAAGCAAATAAAATAATTACAATAATTGATCGAAGATCTAAATGTTTTTTTTGTTTATGAGAGTTTTATGCTAAAATTATCGGTGGACAAGTCATTCGACTACCTTGAGCTTGTTGCCCTTCTTCCCACTGCCGCTGTTGCTCACCGTCTGCACCGCGATGTTGATGTAGCATTGGTCGGAGCAGGGCCGCTTCTTCAGCTTTTGACCATAGGACGACCAACCGTCATGACGTCCAAAGCCACCGCTGCTTTGGCGTTTTGATCGTACCATTTTTTTCGAATCGCCATACCCATTGTTCGTTACTGCTGAAAAGTTTTTTTTTTTTTGGAAAAATTACTGTTGGTTTTTGATTAACAAATGTTTCAGCCCACCATTGTGCATGATGCAGTCGTAGCTGAAGCACTTGTGACACAACAACAACTCGTAGCTGTTCAAAAGGCGTTCATTCGAAAAGTTGAACACCAGCTCGCCACGGTCGTTGGTGAACTTCTGTTTGACAATGCTCTCGGGCAAGAAGCGTCGCTGCAAATCGGGGTATCTGAAACGGTGAAAAGGATGCAGCATAAAATCTTCAAAATTTGTTTTTAAAAATACAGGGAGAAAAGCTCGTGAACTGAGGCCTTGTTTGGAAACTGCTCATGGACCACTTTGAAGATGGTTTTCAGACCTAAAACAAAAGAATTCTATTTTGGAGTCGGAAATTGCAACAACAAAAACAAACATACATTGTTTTTGTAAGGAATTTTTTTCAATCAAAAATCAGGCACATGGAATAAAAAATGACAATTCCGCAAACGATTTTAATTTCGTAAATATACTACTTATCGATACTCAAATTAAAAAAAAAATTAGATCAAAAAATAGAAAACTGCACGAATTTTGTTAAAAAACTCTAACTATTTGGAAATCGTTCCTCCACTCGCTTCACTGTGTAATACAAAATGTAGTCGTTGATGTATCTAAATTTCGGCATTTTTTTTGTTCCAAAAAAGTAACAACGAACTCTCCGCAGCCGTTCACAGTCCCATGGATGCCGTCCGGGAAGGTTTTCATCAGATCTGCACAGAACGAAGTGTCATCCTCCGCATCGCCCAGAAACGGAATGTGGGAAAGCGTAAACTCGTCCTCGGCCTAAAGGCTTGAAATTTTTGCAAAGCAGCACATCGCTCCGTATTTTTTTAAAAATCTTTTCCCAGTTTTTCTCAACCATTCACCAGGACCATCATCAGCCGCAAGGTGATCCGCTCTCCCAAAATACGAAAATATTCAAACACCTAAAGCTAGGCCTTTTTTCGACCCGATACCCGGCCTGAAGTTTTTGTCCGTGTACTCAATCAGTGTTTTTAATGCTAGGTAATGTATCTAAATTCGATGACTTAAAAAACGGTACCCAATTCCCCGTTCGTTTCACTAAAATTATTTTTCCTGACCCGATAGTTGAGGCCTTTTTTTGTTCCACCAACGCACATTGATGTTCACTTCCGTGTGGGTCCAGTATTGCATGGACGGTGTCGCTTCCAAATGCTCAAGCGGAATGATCGGACATTTGCCGGACACTGTGCCGTTGGCGTCCGCCCGCTTCAGCACCGCCATCGGCCGGTCTTTGATCGGCTTCAACTCGCGCAAAACCAGCGGCGTGATCTCAAACGGTTGGCCGGCAAGCGGCGGTTTGAGTGCTTCAATCCGCGCCTTCTTGAAAGCTTTCTAAAAATTTTGGGTTTTTAATGGTTAAATGAACCCGACGAAATATGTCCGCTTCCCTCATTATTTATAGAAAATTTGTTATTTCATGTGCATAACAAGTCGACTTGCCCGCTTACCAATCCCTCATTGCCGATCTTCTTCTTCTCGTAGAATGCGCGCACCTCCCAATAGGCTTGCATCAGATGCCCAAGAACCGATTGTGAGCACTGGTCGGAGGAGGAGGAGGCGGACGAGTGGCGTTGCTGCTTCATCTTCTTTCTTTGCTCCTTACTACCGCAACTCAATTATTCTCGTCAAATCAACAAACAAACAAAAACTGTTGTCTTGTTTTTCTGAAATGATTTACTGTATGTACATTCTTGTATTCAACAATAAATGAACAGAAAGCCCGCCATTTATAAACCATACGATTGTCTCGATGGTCTGTCTATCAATACTAAAAGGCGAATTAGCTTCTATTACCAAGTTCTGGCTAAGTTTAAAATTTCAATGAATGAACAAATTGAACCGCTTGGCTTTTTAATGGGCAAAAAATGGCTTTTCGGCACTATTTTCGCCACTTTTCGGCGTTTTTTAAAAATTTTTTTATAAAAAATGCAATAAAATTTGAATTTTTTTCTTGCCAAGATTTTTTTAAATTTTATAAAACAATAAAATTCGAATTTTTTTCTTCATAGAATTTCGTGACTTTTTAGGCGCTTTTTGCAATTTTCTTGCCTAAAGTAGCAGCCCTACTGATAATAATTTTACTATGTAAAAAACACAATTTTTAAAGCAATTATTGTCATTTTTACACACATTATCGATCTCCCAAACCGATTTGCAAAAAGTTTTCTCTGAATCCGTCAGCAATTGCTTGAATTGACTCGAATTGTTCAAAGGGGTTCTCCTATTCCATCTGATTGCCCAACTATAAGAAAATTCATGCTTAAACAATTTATTACAAAAAAAAATATGTGTAATTCGAAAAATGGATGCACTCAATCGTCTCATCACGGATTCTCGCGCAGCTCTAAGATTAGCTGCTGCTCAAACGCGTATTTCATGGGTTCAACGCGCGTAGCGTCCTCCATGTCCTGCAGCTTTCTGCACGCCGTGTTCAGCTCCAGCCCGTACCAGTCGGCTTCCTCAAGTGGCAGCACATAATTGGTATACTTCGTCCGAATGTAGTCGCGCCGCTCCTCGTCTTCGGGATAATAGCTCTTCAAATTAGGGAAAAAATAGATAAAACCAACAGTTGAGGTTAGGAACCGGAGAAAATTTGTGCCTTCTTGGAAAATTTTTGACAAAAATCGTAGTCAAATATTTTTGTTCAGAAATGTTATAACTTCCAGCAGGGACGTAAAAACCAGTTTTTTAATTTCATTTTTGTCAATCTATTTTTCCAAAAAAATGTTTGATTTCACCTGCTCCGCAAGCTTGACGAGGATCAGTCGCTTCAGGTCCATGCCAAGTCGAGAGTTAATGTCGATATCCGCCGTTTCCAACAAGTACAGGTCCAGCCCAAAATGTTTGTCCACCGCGCGCAACAAACGCTCTGTCACAGTCACCTAAAGGGATGGGGAAAAGGCTTTTCTGTCCAAGATCCAATTCTATGGTTGGAATGATTTCATCAGCAAAAATCAAAAAAGGCCAAAAATTCAACGCAAAAAATGTTGAGCTACGAGCACTTCACCAACAAAACTCAAATTGAAATATGGAAATTTCCTTATTTTTTTCCTAATTTCTCTTGGAGAGTAATGGCCTCACCCCTCATCCGTGATAGCTACGCCACAATAAAATTCCGAAAACCGCAAAATTCATTCGCCACAATGTCTCACCTTAAAAAATTTGTCGAGCACCTCCGAATACAGCGGCACAAGGTTCAGATGGGGAAACCACAGCCGGGGAATCCATTGGCGCGGCAGTATTTTCTTTCTGGTAAACGGGTCCGACTCGCGGTAGCCCTTCACGACGCCCTCACCGGCCCACAAGCCCAGGTCCTGCTCAGGGCAATACTCCGTCAGAATTGGGAAGTACTGAAAAAACAGCAAAATTGGAATTCTTAATTTACGTTTTTTACAAAAACAATGTTGCAAAGCTGTTAAGAAAATAGATCAAAAAGACCATTTTACGGGGCGTGCGATCATTTTCCGAAAATTATTTTTTCTTTGACAAAAAACGAAACATATTTTCATTAAACGGCTAGAGGAGATTGTTTGTTTAAAAAATCAACCTCAGTCTCAAGCTCGACCTTTCGTTGTTCATCCCAATAGAACCGAAAAGGCGGCGGTTTGTAATGAACCGCCGTCCGATCCGCCAACACAACACTCTTCCAATAGCGCTGAAAAATAAAAAAATGCGATTATAAATAAAATAATAAAAAAGCAAAACTATCATTCATAACAATAAGAGAAATCAAGAAAGAGGGAAAAGAGAAAAAGCTCGCCATTAAAAAAATATAAAAATGCAATTAATTGCACGCCTCCTGATAATGGCGTGGCAATCGGTGGACTACGGACTTGGGATTGTCCCAAATCGCTTTGTTTCGTCTGATCCGCTCGTGTTTGTCCCACGTGATCACGGGCTTTGGCGGCGCAGCGGTCAGCGGCTTACAATGTTTGGCCAATGAGCAAGACTTTGCGAAAGACATCGATCAAAATTTGCAGGAAAATTATTCAATCTTAATGCAATCAATCTCTCATTAGAAATCAAATTTTCAACCATATGTCTCGGAATTGCCAATGGACAAGTAGAGAGTGTAAAGACTGATTATGAGAAACTCGAAGGCGGGTAAGGTAGGACAACAGCTTCAAATGACCTAATATGTAGGGTTGAGTCTAAATTAGGCTCTAAATCTTAATAGCGCTTTGGATTTTTATTTTAGGCAGAAATGGTAAGATACGATTTGTTTTTATTTTTCTTGTCAAGATCTAAACTAGAATTCGAATTTTCTTGCCAAATTTTTTTTCCATGCCCAAAATGCGACCAATATAAAGACTTTTTTTTTCCCAATAAACCATTAAAGACTGAAACTTTCCAACCATTTTTGAGATTTAGAAAAAAGGACGTACCTTTTCTAGATTTTTTAGATATTTAACAAAAGTTTCGCCATATAAAAAAAAGTTTTTAACACTATTAGCGTTTTTCTCATAACTGTTTTTGCTCATGAATTGAGTTATCTCATTTCTGTCTAAAAGCTTTATTTTGCAGAATCTTATTTTAACCCATAAAAAATTATGAAAAAGTCAAATCCACTTACACATTTTATTATGTAAATAGTATGATCAAAATGAGGCTAAACCACAGATCCGGGAGCCCTGGTTTTAGCACATAAATTTTTTGTTGTAGCGAACCAAACAAATCAATAAATTTTGACGAAGCAATGCCTATTCACTGGACTTCTGTTGATACTCGCTACGCAATTCTTTGTGCAGCGGTTCCTGGTCTTTCGGCTTTTGCGGGAAGCATGATTGCGCTTAAAGACGAAGAATTGATTCGATACCTTAAGGTTTGGCGTTCCAGCCGATTGTGAGGCGAAATTGAAAAATAGACTTTACAAATAAAAAAACAATAAGAGCTCATTTTAATTTACAATTTTTCAGAGTCAAAGTTTCCCGGAGTTTGCCGGTCGTTATAAATACACTTTTTTGCTGGTTAACACTGCGGTGGCCGCGCCGTTTGGCTTGGCTTCGAATATGCTCTACAAAGTTGGCGGAGGTTTGTCTTAAAATCGTCACGATATTGTAGTTGCATTTTTTCAGGCTTCGGTCGCGTTGACACTAAAGTGGCTTTGGCATTGTTTGGGGCTACGGTGTTCAGTGGTGTTTGTGTGCTGCCGGTGCTCAAAAAGAAAAATATCAAAATGGTGAGCGATTTGTTTCCGATTCAACAAATTGCATAATCAAAGCTTTAAGATAGCAGCGAACGTTGCTGTTCTTGCGGGGCTGTCGGTTGCCACCACCACCACTTTCTTCAACATCGATAAGATGTCCGCCTATTTGACGTGAGTTTCAGCAACAACAAAAAATACACAAAAATCGGTTCAACTTCAGCATTCCTTTCACTGTTTGGGCCATTCTCTGCACTGCGATGACCGTCAAGGCGACTATCACTTCTGGGAAGAAGGACGATGGCTCCAAGAGTGCTGGCCCCGACTCTAAGACCACTGTGTTCCTTTCATGAGTGGCGAACTGCGTAGAATCTCCAGATGCTTTTTCCTCGTATTGTTAAATTGATTGGATGAGCTTTAGTTGTTTGTTTGCTTTTCCCATTTATTGTATTGAGCGGGTTTTCCTGCAGGTCATTGTCAACATAAATATTGCACATGCTACGGGGTTTCCAAAGGAAGGCAAGCAGAACGAATTTGTGGACGACAAATTTGTGGTTCCAAAAATGACAATAAATCCGCTTCCTCAAATCCTCGTCATGCAAACTAAACAACCTTTTCCGAACGCCCCAAAAACAATGAAAAACGGTCGCTGCAAGCTAAAACATAATTCTCATGCTTTGCAAAGGGCGTTTATTGTTATTTGCATGTGGAAATTTTAAAATTTCATTGTTAATTTATTCGCTTTTATATGAATGGAACGGGTCCTGCGGCTGTCTCTTATACACATCTAGATGTGTATAAGAGACAGTCACAACACACATCACATTCGTTGTTCTTTTGTCGCGCCCGCTCTACGAGGTGCCGAGGATAAGCGCCACGATCATACCGTAGAGACCAAGCACCTGAAAATGCACTCGAGATTATTTTTACTTTTAAATAAATGAAATAATTCTTGGTTTGTCGAAAGAATCCAATCCAATTCAGCGATTTTCAAACAAGAAAACAAAATTTATTCGGTGGACTATCCAAGAGTACCGCTAAATTTGCATCCTTTTCCCATTTGGCTTAATGGAACCGGCTACCAAAATTGCACGAATTTATTTGGACATTTCGAGTGTGAGCGCATTAAAAACCCGTTTAGTGAACATTTTAACGCTGAGCGACCTTTGATAAACTATACTCGGCCTAAAATAGTCACAGCCGCGTACCATTCAATTCTTTTCGATGATTGGCATTCCCAAATAAAATTGATTTCTCATCCAAAATCTGCCCAGTCCACAAAAGCGACTGCCCGCAAACCTCGGAGAAGATCAGGATGAGGATCATGCCGACAAAGAGCCGTGGTTGTTGCGCAGTGCCGCGAACACCGGCGTCCCCGACGATGCCAATGGCGTACCCGGCACCCAAACCGCACAGTCCACATGTGAGGCCCGCAGCGAGATGTGCAAAGCCGTTGTTCAGCGTGTAGCCCTGGGAAGCGGAAGTCACTTTTCCCTTAAGCACCATCGCCACCACCAGACCGTAAATGCCAATGATACCTGTGAGTGGCAATAATTTATTCCTTATTATGGGGAAAACTGAAGAATTTGTTACTGAAGCTTGTGAAAATAAAAAGTGCAATTTGTTACAAGAAACGGCCTATTTTCATTAAAAGGCGATTTCATCACCTGACTTTATAAGGTTTGGGCCCTATTACGCATAAGCAATCAGTCGTTTTTGCATAAAAAACAAAAAGCATACCAGCCATGATAACTGGGATGACGGACTTCATGATCAGCTCGGGGCGCATTACGCCCATCGAGCAAATTCCGACCGCCGACTTCGCCGTGCCGTAGGCCGCGCCGAAAACAGTGAAAATTTGCGCGGACGCTGCACCAATGTAGCCGAAGAATGGGGCGTACGCGGCCCTCTCAGCGGTTTCGAGGTCATACGACATTTTTTGTTTTCAGATGTAAAAATAATACAATGCAAAATGCCCTATTAATCTAAAAGTGATATAAAAATGATTTGAAAAAGCCGGGCAAAGAACTTTATTGCGGAATATTTACACAAATAGGTACATATCAAATCTGAGAAAAAAAAGCCAGATTTTTCAAGAATTGACACCTAGGCAGGGAATATTCAGCAAAATATCCCGCGTAACCTATTTTAAAAGCATTAAATCAGTGAAATAGATACATAACTACTGTCTGTATGTAATATAGGCGATTTATGAGAAAACGAAATTGCTGGTTTTGCTAAAAACCATTATTGTACGCAGCGGAACGACAAAAATTGAGGGGAAAAACCAAAGACCGAAACTTCGTGTCTTCTTCTTCTCTCATCTCTCCAATATATCGGCAAATATCGCACACTCTCTCCAAAAACAGCGCATTGCCTCACAGCGTCTGCGCCAATATTTGCTTTGAGAGAAAGAGAGAGACGAAGCAAATCGATTAACGGGTCATACAAACGCAACAGAAAAGAGATAAAAGATTGTGTAAAGAAAGGATGAAGAGAGTGCGCATAAGATCAGGTCTTCCGATGTAAATTTTATTTAACCGGTATTTAAGAATTCAAGGAAAAATAAGAAATTTTCATAAAGTAAAAATGGCAAAATTATGGCAAGTTTGGAAATATGGAAAATTTTAGATTGTCGAAAAATCACATTTTATGTTCATTTTTAAGTAACATTATGCCAAATATTCAAAAATTGTGCGGATAAATTGTAGTGACAGATCGCCAAATTTTTAAAAACCTCCCTCCAAAAACTCAAAATAAAGTTTTTATGCATGCCAACTGGGGCCATGTGAATGCTTTTTGAGAGAGTTCAGAACGGCACTTACAATTAGATGTGATTGAGAAATATTTATGATAAATATTTTAGCCCGAAAAGGACCCTCAAAAAGCCGGATTTTTTTGGGTAAAAAATTCACCGATTTTGAAGTTTTGGACAAAATTCATTAAAATTCGATCAATTTGCCTCTGGCTGTGACGCCTTCGTCAGCGCCACACCACAGATTTTCAAATAAAAATAATTTATCCAAATAAAAATGGAAGAAATAGAATAAAAATTTGCGTATTTATTTCATCAATTCTCCACCGAAATTGGCATTTATGTAATAAACAATGAGTGGTGAGTGCAATTATTGCTTCTGGAGTGCGATGTTGTAGGCCAAGTTAAAAGTTTCGCCCAGCGTCACAATAATTTCCTTGGCAATTGTCTACAAAATTTTATGTTTATTAAAATAAATCCGAATAATTTTTATTAAATTTAAATAAAAAAGAAAGTTTCAAAAATAAACAATTAAAATGCCAATTTTACCGCTGTAAGTACGCAAAACACGTGGCAAAAATGGCGTTCTCCGTCTTGGAAAATGTAGGCAAAACAGTTCAAATCCACCTCATCTTGGCACACCACCTTAAAAATGGAATAAAAGAAATTAAATTCCAATTTTGTTTTAATTGCCTGAATATTTCCGATTGGATGGCAATGAAGGGCCTTTTCCTGAAAACATTACGTCAAACTTCTGTCTCAACTCATCCCAATTTACATTAAGGTCCCGAATATTTATGCCGGACACTGACACTTCAAGCACAACCCATGGCACATCCGCCGTTCGACGCACGCGAGTCTTAAATTTAAAAATTCCATGCATTTAAATATTTTCGAATATTATCCGTTTCCAGGGCTTCGTAAATTTAGGGTTTTCGATCAATGATCTGATCTGATCAGATCAGGAATGTATCGGCATTGGGATGTTTTTGTGCCGAAATTCCAAAATTTTGCAGAAAAATCTTAAATTATTAAATATAAAAACGTCTAACTTTGGCCGATTGCATGGCCCGTCGACAATCTTCGGTGCCTTCCACATTTGAAATTTCGGCGGAGCCCAAATAATGTGCCGAAAAACGGGCACCGCCTCCCGTCAGACGCGTTCTCAGCTCGCCCATGTCCACAACCGGCGACTGTGTGACTGCTCTTAATTAAACAAGCATTGAAAATTAAAATTTATTCATTTTTAAATTACGCTAATTATTTCTAATCATTTTTACCTCGAAGGGTTTTGTCCACTTTTGTTTGAGCCTGACTGGGATGAAGTTTCCCGAACAGAACCATTGCCGGAGGCACTTGGAGACGTGGAGCCGGAGGCATTTCTGTTAAACGAAATTTGATTTTTATATAAATAAAATAATTACAAATTCGTTGTCGGTAGTCTCTGTCGTTTCTTCCGCTGCTGGGCGGACAAATCCAGGGACCTGGTAATGCGGGCGATGTGGCCAAGTTGAGTAATGTCCATTTTCTAGCAACAAAAAATTGTCAATTTTTAAGCAAAGAATGATTTTTTATTCGGGAAATGATATTACTTTTTGGTTAAAGTTATCATTAAGTTACAGGTTTTCGATTGGACAATGCTTAAAGAATGTTATGGCTAAAAGAAAAATTGAAACTTTGGGGGTTTCCGGCCTATTTTTTTGAGATTTGTTCAATTGACTGGGCTTTGATAGCCTTATACAACAAAACCAAAGCAAAAGTACTTCCAGATCGCCCCTGCTCAGTTTAGCGGCGATCACATCCGTTGTTGAGGTGAGGTTAGCCTTGGCAAAAGGGCCCAGATGGTCAAGAAGGTCCAACGAGTCGAGCCAATCAGACACAAATTCGAACTGTTCTGAAGAGAATTCAGGTTCAATATGGGGGCGGTCAGTTTAGTACCAGTACCGTACCAGACAATTTCATTTAAGCATAACTTTGAATTATGGCGTAGTTCTGTTAACACTAACCGGCACTGCGGATGTGCTCCGGCACGGATTTATCGTTGAGGAGACGACAAATTTGCAGTTGGACGCGCCGTGGCACGCCCAATTCGTCCATCAGTGCAGTGTTCAGCGAGCCCTTCATGAAGCGGACCGTGTCGAAGCCGTGCCGATAGAACAGTTCACCGAGCGCTTGTGCACTGCTGTTCAGCTGCTGTTGCTGTTGGTGCTGATCCCGGCTCAGCCCAACGTGAATCCTCAACCAGCGAACAATCGGCTGATAGGCACAAGCGGTGCCATTGCCGCCGCTGCTGCTGTTGGCTGGCTGAAATTAGTTGAATTCAGCTCATTAAATTAGACATCGGCATAAAATGTTACTGAGCTGCTAGCCATCGACGTCACAGAATTTTTCGATGAATTTTTGATTAACGAATGGCTTTGCTCCTCCGGTTGGGCAATGAGTTGAGAATCTCTCTGGAGCGAGTTCAGCAACTCATCAATCTGCATTTAGAAAAGTCAAAAACATTTTGCCATTTTCAAATTTTAATTAAATTTAAATGATTTTGATTTTCAAACAACAATGACTTCTTTCCATTGTGCCGCATGGTCCACCATCGACTGTTTTCGATCAGAAGACAATGCGTGTACAGCAGCAGCTACACCTTCCGCTTGATGTACATTTTGAGCTCCTGGCTGTCCAATGTGTTTCGATCCCGACGATGTTCTTGGATCATGTTCAACTCCAGACGAATGCATCTGATGTTGGCATCCGGTGCGTGGTTCTAACAAGCCCTGAGCTCCGTGTACAGCTTGAACTCCCCCTGTAGAACCGGATTCAAAACCAACTCCAGACACAGCCGGTGGCGGAAAATGGTTTTGATGTTGTCGTCCATTATGAAATTCTGACACATCTTCAGCTCCGTGTACAGCTTGAACTCCTGCTACATCGACTTGCCCAAACAGCGTCGCTTTGTTTGTCTCCTCCATCCAGTGAACCAGCTGACGAACTCTGGGCCTGGCCGAAAAAGAAGGAGGAGAGGAGAAGCTTCTTTCTCCGCTGGACCCCGAAGGTACTTCAGCAGTCCCATGGGCACAGTTTGAGTTTTGAGTGGTAAAAGTTTGCTGTTGAGCGTTTGCGGTCGGCGAATTGATCGATGATCGGAGTCTTTCGTCACTCTCCGGACTCGCGCAGTGATGAAATTCTCTTTGAGGTTTAGGAAAATTAATTAATTCCTCCAAACTGTTTTTTGGGCCATAATTAAGACGGGTTTCAAATATTTTTGGGAGGAATTTCTTCAATTTTTTATTTTAATATTTAAAATTTTAATAAAATTTTCTTAATTTGTGCACTACCCGCCAAAGGTGACCGCACGTTCGGGCGAAGCCGAACTGGACGGCGACAAATGGGAGACCATTGGCAATGAACACGAGGAGGGCGAGCTGTCCGGTGCCAACGTGACGATGGAGGAGGAACACGACGGCATCTCCAGCGAGATAATCGCATCGCTTGAGGGCGATTTGTCTTCGTCGGACGACAAATGTTGGGGGACCTTTCAAATAGCAAAATTAAAATTTACAAAAAATTGGAGAAGTAAAACATTAGCGAGAAAATTGTAAAATTCAACAAAAAAAAACGTTGCCACCCACACTTCTCTCGGGCGTCGTCGGCAACGGCGTGGCCGATGCCGACAAAAGTTCCTCGTGCGCAGCCAACGGCGCACCACCGTAGTCCGGCAATTGATGTGCTGCTACAGTATCACAGAAGAAGGCACCGTAACCGCCACGGATGGACTGTGGACTTCGCTCAAGCGTGGAGCACGGGGAAAGGTCTTCGACAGTCGGCAATCGGATGAGTCCTAATTCCGCACATGGCGAACAAACCTTGGCACCGCGGTGCCAATTTTGACACGGCGACAAGTCGGCAACTCAAAGGCATTGTATGGAATGGAGTACGGTATAGGAATGTAACCGGATGCCAAAAAAAGGTCAGAAGTTACTGTACCAACAGGTAAACGGTAACAAAGTTTTACGAGTCACGGTGACAGATTATCCTGATTTTGGTTTCCGTTTACTGTACTCTTTGTATCCTAAATTACTTTTGATATACCATAGTAATACAGTAACTGTCAATCTTATTGTCCTCCTCTCAATTTATGACCCAATTGAGCATTTCAAATTAAATACTACGGTAGATACCATTTGTTTTATTACAATCTCCAAAATTGTCCGGAAGTGCGCATCCGTTGCCACAGTTGTGGGCCCATTTTCTGAGCAGAACAAAATAATTATTAATAATATTTGAATTTCATTTTTGCGCCATTACTTTTGGCGATCCGTCGAGAGCGGCGCATTATCATAGACAAGCGTCGTTTTTGGCACGTTTTGGTAGGGTGGCAATGAGTTTGTTGGCACTTTTTTCAATCGATTCTCATCGGGCAATGGCTGATATGTGCAAGAAGTGGGAGAAAAAGTGCCTAAAATTTAAATTTGGAATTTCCTGAAATTACAAAAAGATTTTATTTGAATTAAAATCATGGCTCAATTTATGTTCGGCTTATTCCAAAGGGATCAGAATAAAAGAGGCGATTCAGCACACCCTTTAATGGTGAAGACATGCTCCTTGGAGGCGGTGAAGTTGCAGATACTGGCTGAGAATGTGAACGTCCGGAGGCCAGCGGAGGCGGTGGAACCGGAATTCGGGCTCCATTCTTCAACGTCTAAAATTGGATTTTGTGAATAATTAGGGTCCCTTCAGACCCCTAAACAAAAGATCACCCCGACGTCGGGGAGGAACACTAATTTGAAATAAAGATGCTTTAATCCTTTAAATATTGCGTTCTATCCAGCTTAAATAATTTGTGGTCTTACATCTAGTCACTGCTATGCAAGCAACTGACCCCGTTGTTGTACTGCTTGCGCTTCGACTCCGGCACGGCACTCTTCCAAATGTCTCCTGGCCTGCGAGATGGCCCGAACAGTTCCGGTTCCGGTTGTGTCCTGCGACGTCGTTCCGTCTCCTCCAGCAACTTTTGGCATTCCCGCAGGCGTTGCTCCGTTCCCTCATCAGCGTCTCGTGTACTGCTTGACAACCGGGTTTCCAACCATTCCGCCGCGGTCTGGCCGCTACTGTCACGAATGTCAATGCTGGCACCTGTTAGAGTACACTTAATGATTTGTATCATTTTCTGTACTGGCCTGATCAGACCATTATCAGTTGTTATTTATTATATCTCACCCCAGTTCAGCAACGCCTGAAGCGTCGCGCATTGCCCCAGGCGAGCGGCGACGTGCATCGCAGTGCCTTCGGGCCCCAAATAGTTGGGGTCGAAACCGTGTTCCAATAAAGCCTCCTGAAAAAAAGTTTACAAATTTTAATCACACAGAACGACATTTAAAATTTGAAGACAAATTATTTGTAAAAAAGGTGTAAACTCTCAAAATTTCTTTGAGAATTTACCACGCAATTCGTGTGGCCAACGCGAGCGGCCGAGTGAAGCGGATAAGGGGGCGAAGGCTGCTTTAAGGCGGCCATTGAAAGTGGGGCAGAAGCACAACAATCCGAGGCACTCTGTGAATAATTAAGCATTTAAAAATTTATGAAAAAATGAAGGGTTTAAATAAAACAACGACCGGGGGGGGGAATCGACCTTCAACCCCTCCCCTACCAATTGCTTTTCCCCATTAATCGTTTGCCCCTCCTCAAATTANTAACAGAAGCAGTTCCGTAAAAAATGAAAAATCATTTGGTGATTTGATCAGAGCGTCGTTTTCTAGGGCAAATGGACGATCAGTGAGTACGTCTGTTGGGGGGAGTGCCCGTGGGGGACGACAGATTGTTCCACCTGTGAGCACACCAAACAGCACACACAACACATAGTTCGATTGCTGTCTCTTATACACATCTAGATGTGTATAAGAGACAGCCCTTTAGGTGTCCGCGAATAATCTTATATTTTGTTAAAACTGTCTAATTCAAAACCTCCAAAATTGTAAAAAATAATGACCAAACATTTTAATTCTTTTAAAAAGAACGGACCATTAAGTTCAATTCGGTGCAGTTGAGCATTAAAAGTCGGCAAAGGTTCGCTTTGTCCGTTCGGACAGCGATGTCCAGCGCGGTTTCCAGCCGCGCATTTCGAAGTCGCGCGTCGGCATGCCGCTGAAAAAAAAAGTTTTCAGATAAAACCCTTAAAAATTTCTTTACCAACCGACCCTAAGCAAAAGACGCGCAGCGTTGGCGTGGCCGTTGAGTGTGGCCAAATGCAATGCACTTTCTCGGGCGTTGTTGACGGCATTCTGAAATTGAAATTAAAATATTAAACACAAAACATACTTTAATTTCCATAAAAATATTTATTATGTATATTAAATACACAATATTAATTTTCTTTACACTTACCACCGTGGCAGGTTCGACTTCCAAAAGTGCCTAAATTATAAAATCCGATGGAAAAACATTTAAACAAATGCCTCTGGGAATGTTTGGAAAAATGACAGAATGCCAAAGGGCAGTTTTTGAATCTCACCTCAATAATCTCTTCGTGTCCGTTCCAGGCGGCCAAATGTAGCGGAAGGCAGCCTTTAAAATGATGAATAATATTTTTTCTTTTATTTTATTTTAAATTGCACAAATTCACTAATTTGTAAGAACTTTTTATCAGAATACACAAAAAGCCCAGAAAAACCTTTGCGGTCCCGCGCGGTTGCAAGCTGCACGTCACGCTGCATGAGCAGGCGCGTCAGCTCGCGATGGCCGTGCAGCGCTGCAAGGTGCAGTAGCGTGTGCGACGTGCTCGGCTCGCGAAGGCCGGCAAGCCAACCGACGCCGTTACCGCCACCGCCGCCGCCGCTGAAGGCGTTGCCGGATCGCAAAAAGCTAAGCCATGATTGTGGTGTATTACGATAATTGGAACAAAGGCGGGCGAAGAAGAATTACGGTAGTAAGAGAAATAAAGATGGACTATGGTAAGGGGCGGGGGCGGCCAAAAAGCGATTGCGGTTGCTAGGCAAAAAACAGATTACGATGGATAAACAAAAAAGGAATTACTGTATTAAGAGAGAGAGAGAAAAAGGAATTACTGTATTAAGAGAGAGAAAAAGGAATTACTGTATTAAGAGGGGCAAAAATGCATTACTGTATTAAGTTGGGGAAAAGGGATTACGGTATTCCCTCACTTTAGTGGTGACTTGTGCTTCTTGCTCTTCTGCGCAATCCAAAGTTGTACTGCGTGAGTTTGGCCTCGTCGGCAATCTTCAAATAGCTCCTTAAATGAATAAATTTTGTAATAATTTAAATAATTTTAATTCGCGAAACGCGAACCTGAATATTTTGGGCACATTGACGGCCCATTATTATTGCCAGAAATTTTCAATTAATCTAAAAAATGGACCAAAAATAATAGAATTGAAATGGTAATGTTCCACAAACGTCATGACACTAAGACAAAAGAACTCCCGCCCACCACTCTCCGATCACCGCCGATCAGATCAGATCACTAATGGATTTTCGGAGAAACCCCATTAAATATTTGGTGAAAAGAGAGGGGGGGGGGGAGGCCGGGTGAGTTTTGGGAAAGTAAAAAATCATTGGGAAATGATTTGATGGGATGAAGCGCCGGCCGGGGCTCTAATTTGTAAGATTAGCACAAAGATCACTGCCAATTTGAGATGGCAGACGGGCAGAGGGCGAGAGATTACGGCTAATTTGAGGGTGGACAGGACGAGCAGAGAGACGCAACGACGCAAAAGATTAATTAGTGAGACGAAATCGGNCGTTTTATTCGGATTTCAATATTTTTATGCCGCGGGTGTCCGGATATCGGCGGATATTTGCGGCCATGCACATATAAATGAGTGTAAATGGAGACAGTGACATGAACTGTCTCTTATACACATCTAGATGTGTATAAGAGACAGGAGGAAAGGGGTCGACTTTTATAGGAAACTAATCGGGGCGTTAAAATTAGAGTAGGACGGGATCGGGATTGAGAAAATTAAAAAAACGGGATTTTAAAAGAGGGAATTAATCAAATCCCGGTCAAAAAAACCGGGACTAATGGTCAAAAATAAAGATATGAAAATTTTGAAAAAACTCGGGATTTTATAAGGGGGTCCCTAAATTGGAGACTTCTGTACCAGTCCCGATCCTGTCCTATTCTATTTAAAATACAGCAGTCAGAAGGATGTCTCTTATACACATCTAGATGTGTATAAGAGACAGGTGCTAAGACCACGGGGACGGGGAGAAGCGGGGCTTTTCGCATTTTTTGAAATCTTTAAAAGATTGGGTAACGCTATGTTTTAAAGCCCAAATAATGTGAATTTTGTTTTGGGTGAAAAGAATCGGCTTTTATTGAAAAGAGAGTCATTAAAAAGCAATAAGGAAAGAAGCATTGGCCAAATTATGGCTTTCAAATCGATTTTGAATTAATTTAAATTGATTTTCTTTCAGCTTTTGGAAGGTTAGTTAAGGATTAGAATTAAAAACCTAAAGTGAAGAAAAGATTCTCATTCATTTCGTGAAACAATTTTGGAAGTTGGTGCCAGTCAAGGCATGACTTTCAAAAATTCCTTTTTAATATTTTAATTAATTTATTAATAATTATTTATGGATGATTGAGTGATTGAATCATAATTGGGCTCGAATTTTTGTTTGAACAAACCAAAATATAGCATTTCAGCGACTTTTTAGTCAATATAAATTAATATTTCGGGCTTTTTGAGAAAAAAATTTGAAGAAATCTGTTTTAAAATCAGACCAAAAAATTATAGGAATTTTAAATTAAGGCAGAACCACAAAAAAACATTTTTCATTTTGCACTTTTTGGTGTTTTTTGGCCCATATATTTTAATACAATTTGGAATTCATATTTTGGCTGTTTTTAGTCAAAATTTTTGGCGTTTTGGTTAATATTTTTTAAATAAATATTTGCAAGATTTTTTTAGTCCCAAAAAATCGTAGGCTAATAAATTAACGCCTTTTTAGACTAAATAAATATATTTTTGCATAATTTTGTTTTGTGTCGGTTAGAACAGTGCCAAAATTGTCGCGGGTCAATCCAATCGATTGCAACAGAAATTAGAAATTTTATTTAATCTTTGCGCGGATTTTCACTATTTGGTGAAGGAATAAAAGCCGCGCAAATCAGTGACTGAACTGACCACCCGCCGCCGTCGCCGCCGTCCGCGCAATTCTTTATATAATATAATTTTATGTGCGTCGATTGTTAAAATGAGAGGAAATTATTTTTGGGTCGAATTCGGTGGAAAAGGAAATTTGGGGGGGGGGGGAAAGACTTTCCAATTATTCCCGCGCCGTCGCCGGAGGGCGCCGCCGCGTGTTTCTTTTGCTTTAATTTTGGCACGAAAATGTTTGGCATGGCGGCAAGATAAATTACGGCATTTTTGCTCCAGGGAATGGAATGGGCGACGACGGCGGCACAAATCAATTTAATTTTCCTGGAGATAAAAATGAGAATTTGTAGAAGAAACATAAAAAATGATTACTCTGGAAAACAATTAGCACATTCACGAGCGAATTAATTATCTTCAAAATTGGTCAGAAATTATAATTGTGCAATAAATCCTGAAAAAGTTGGGCTAACAAAAAATTCCATTTGATGGCCATTATTTGGCCTCCATTAACGACGAAAATGAGGGGAAATTGTTTGCCCCTCGGCGGAGAGAAATGCACCCAATTGGCGACAATTTTTTGCACTTGGACACTCCGCGAAAGAAAGGGTATTTAAGTGAGGAAACTTTGAAGATTTTATTAATCGCCTCGGGGCAAATGGATTGATTTACACTTTCCTCTGAGGCCATATGAAGCGGAAAAAAACGGCGTTAATGGAAGCGATGGAATGTGGCGGAAGTGGCCTGGGGGGGGGGAGACATTGTCCAGTCATTCAGTCAGTCAGTCACAGCTTATCGGCGGCTGAGAACGAACGGAGGAAATGTGCGAACAAAGTTCAAAGAGTTTTTTTGCCCTAAAGCGTTTTATTCGGATTTCAATATTTTTATGCCGCGGGTGTCCGGATATCGGCGGATATTTGCGGCCATGCACATATAAATG
>MEIZ01000052.1:13478-23995 GCA_001723225.1 Globodera ellingtonae
CAAACCGAAACCGATAACCCGAAACTTGGTTAACCGAAGATAACCGACGGTAACCGAACCGAAATTTTCGGTTAACCGAAACCAATAACCAAACCGAAAACCGAGCCAAAATTTTCGTTTACCCGAAACCGATAAACAAACCGAAACCGATAAACCAACCGAAACTGATAACCAAACCGAAACCGATAACCCGAAACTTTGGTTAACCGAAACCGATAAACGAACCAAAATTGTTGGTTAACCGAAATCGATAACCAAAGCGAAATTTTTGGTTCACCGAAAAGCCGACCGAACTTTTGTTTAATCAAAACCGCTAACCGAACGAAAACCTATTCATGAAAGTTGTATACACATATTTATAAAATTATTAAAATTACCATTTTAATTTATTCATCAATGTTACCCTTAAAAGCAGCATTTTATAAATATATATATATATATATTAGTTTAAATTTGAGTTTTTGCTTAAAAAAAATTAAGGCATAAGAAAAAAAATTTCCCACAAATTTTTACCGTTTTAACCAATGTTGAATGAATTTGAAGAATTTTGGGGAAATTTTTTTTTTAATATTGAATTTGGAAAAATTTATGTGCATATTTTTTCATTTTATGTGCACATTTTGCAATTTTTGGTGCATATTTTATGCGCATATTTCAAGATTTCATGTGCATATTTTTGGACTCCCTAGTTATGACTAATCGCGTCAAAACGGCACCAAATTAGAAATATGTTTCCGTTAATTGAACTTCTCTGGTTAGGTATAACAAATGAGTTAATCAATAAAGAAAGCAGTCGTCGAACAATCGATGCACTAGCGTTGTGCTTACTCTCAGCCAAGATTAGAAGTCACACATGCATATCCGTCCACCACATCACCGGGGTGTTGAGCATTTGCTGGCACGAGCCATTGCGATTGAGCGTCGTTGCTGCATTCAAGTGAGAGGACACCGGAGTCATAGTTGCCAAAGTCAGTGTCGCGATTAGCCAAGATTACATGTATGGTGACCTGTGAATAACATTGGGTTAGGAGTGAGGACATTTTTGTGGCCCGATCAGAATAACTCCGTCCAGCAGCTGATGTGAGTTGATCAGTTATCCCTGTTCCATAAATCGGGCGAAAAACTAACTAAAATTGAGCATCTGAACAGGAAAATTATGCCTCTTTTTCAAAAACTCTATTTTTTAGCGATTTTTTGACCACAACTATTTTCAAATGTAGCCAATCCAAGTGATCAGAAAATCAAATTGTAGCTGTATTTTACGCCCTATTTAGTGATACAGAGATAACTGATGGATATGGATGCCGCTCTATAAGGCTGAGCTTACCACTTGACCGGCGGCACAGGTCAGCGTTAGCGTTGAGCAGCCGGCCGAATTAGTGCCGGGTGTGCCGGTTGGCGCATTTGTACTAATTGCCTGTAACATTCCAGCGGCAACCGCTTCTGCTGCCGTGAGCGTTCTTAAGCTAGCGGTCGTGCATGAGTTGCATGAACTGGCGGAAGGAGCACTTCTAGGACCTGCACTAAAGGTTATCTCATTGGAATACTAGGCTAATCTATGGCATGTAAACTCCAAAAGAAAGCTTTTGGCATTCTATGCTAATTTGTGAGCATCCAAAAAAAAGATCTTTTTGGAATATTGAGTTAATCTGTGCCGTAATTATTCACTAATCTGGACCTTGTCGACTGCTCGAACGCGGCGTGTCTCCACCGGAATTACGGCCAAAGAAATTTTGGAATTTCCGAATCATTTCCCCAAAGCCGCTCTGACGCTTCCGACGACGCTTTTGCTCCTCACTGGACTCTTCAACGTCAACGTCAACGTCAACATCAAAGTCCATTCCGCCACCGCCTCCTCCAGACGCGCCTTGAAATTGGCCTCCAAATCCGCCGCCATAATCATTCCCTCCGCCGCCAAAGCCGCCTTAATGAAAAGATTTTAATAAAGAATTTAAATTAAATAAATTAAACGCACCCTGCATTTGATCTTCTTCGCTGCATTCAGTTAAAGCACTGGCCTGCATTTGGTTGGCTCCAAAAGGCGGCGGCGGTCCGCCAAATTGGCCCCCTCCAAATTTAAATATTTTTAATAAAACAATTAAATAATTTTAATTTGCCTTCTCTTAATGAACCACCGCCTCGAAACACCGGAGGCTGTGATGCGACAAAGATCGAAACGGCAAAAATGACAGCAGCCAAAGCAATCAGTTGACCCATTTTCTAAATAAAAAATGGGCACAATTTTATAATTCAAAGAATAATTTTTTTAAAAATCATTTGAGCTGTAATTGTAACTCCAAAATTCCCATTTAAATGTTAACAGTTTTTTAATAAAATGGCTTTTCCCGAAGCATTGCCAACTTTTAAGGCTAATTGCCTGCCTATTTGCGTTTCACATCTGAGCTCACAAATAAATCTTTTTCTCTGCTGATTCTACAAAAGTGACAAATTGCCAAAATTTTGATGAATTGAGAAATATTGTGAATAATTGTCAATTTGAAATGCTGCGACCACTCATCGATGGCGTGCACGCCGCTGAACTAACGTTGGATGGTTAATGAATGACCCATATTCACGTTTAAATCAACACATTGCAATTGAACTCAAATTCTGCAATTTTTACTTAATTAATATTATTTTTTAACAAATGTTATACCTAAATAATTTTAGTTTGAAATGCTGTGACGTCGGACGGCCTTCCTCCGACTCACCCCCAACCCACTGGTCGGTTGAAGTGTGGGCCGAGGGCTCCCAGATGGAACGTCTTATCTCCTCGGCTCGAGAAAGAGAAAACCCACAGTCGAGACTCTCGAATATCTCTAGTTCTTATTACAAATTCAAATTTCTATATAAATATTAGTTTGCAGGGAGGAATGGATGTTCGAGAATCTCGGTCTCGAGTCTCAACTAGAGAATCGATCTCGTGGTCAAATCTCGGCTGGCATTGGCCGTTGTCGTGCTCCTCAGGAAGGTGCTGAAGCTGCGTCAGATACTGGGTCGTCGTCCGTTGTGAGAAATCCGGGGAGGTCGGGATTTAGAAAAATCAAATTATTATCCTCGAGTGACAATTAAAATTCTTCTTTTGTTATTGATTGGAATAAACGAATAGGTATGCATTTATTCAAAACGCCATCAGTCAATGATTCACATGGATAAGACTCATAAGCCCACAGAATTCACTAGCTATGACTTTCAAGTTCTCAACACATAAACATCCATTCAATTTGTCTTACAAATTAGGCCCGTAGGCCCGGGATCTCACTCGTTTCGTCAGCAATTCTTCTTGGTCAAACTGTTGGAACTTCAAAGTCTGGGAAAAAATTTTCAATTTGTCACTCGAGGCCAGCAGCCTTTCAAAGATTGGAAGGAAGTAGTGTATTTGTTTTTTTCATAAACAAAATATTCTGATGAAGAACAATCAGAATTCTGATTTTTGGTTTAAAGCAATAAAAAAAGGCATTCCTGTAGATTAAGCAGCTCTTATATTAAATTATATGGACTTCCTAAATGTAAATAACAGGAAATTAGAAAGAACATCCATTATTTGATAATTCAAATTTTTCCTCTGTTGGCGCAGTGTAAAAAATAATTCCAGGCGCCAAAACATGACCATTAAACGTTCGCTTTGAATTAACACAACTCAGCCCAATAATCGGTTTAATATTGCAACGGTGGGGCCCTTAAATTATAAATAAAAAATAAAAAAGTTAAAACAATTTTTATTTATACCTGGGCATTCCGTAACGTTCTGCACATCTAGAGCAGATTCAACTTTTTTGTAGCAGTTCATAAACTGTGTTGAATATTGCATTTGCTTTGGAAGCTTGCGAAAAGAATCGTTCTTTTTTTTAAAAATACTTTTTTCAAAAGTTTTGCTGATTATTTGTGCAGTTTGGACATTGATAAATTTCAATGACACTGCATTCTGGGCATCAGCATCAGATGATTGCTAAATTTTTGTTTTAATTATTTTCGTAATTTCAAGCAAAATCATATACCTACCAGGGGGATGTGCTCTTGTCGCCTTTTTAAAAACCAGAAAACAAAATTCTGATAGGAAAAAAAAATATCAGAAAACAGAATTCTGGTGCCCAAAACGACCAGAAATTCTGAATCAGAACAGAGCACATCCCTGATATATACCAGGGTTGCCGCGGGTTACCCGAAACCCGAGAGCCGAAATCCGGTATTTCTAGACCCGATACCCGACCCGAGGTTTTTTAGGCCGACCTCGAACCGAAATTTTCTCAACCCGCGGCATCCCTGATATATACCAGGATTGCCGCGGGTTACCCGAAACCCGAGAGCCGAAATCCGGTATTTCTAGACCCGATACCCGACCCGAGGTTTTTTCGGCCGACCTCGAACCGAAATTTTCTCAACCCGCGGCAACCCTGATATATACCTCTACTCCCTTAACCTTTGAGTATGTTTTTATTGTATAAATAAGCAGACTACACTTTTTTCTACCTCAGAAATGCTCTTATTGTATGCCGCTGCTTCATCATCTTCCATAAAATGCCATTTTCGAAGGTGGAACATGCGTCCTTCCATGACCGGCACACTTTGGAAAATGCAGTTTGACCGTACGATGTACGGGCTGTGAATCCAAAGCGATTCGGCCATTGCTGTATTCGCCACGTATTTGGGGGTCAGAGGAATATGTACGTCAACTTTTGCCGACATTAATGTGTCGAACAGCGAAAAATTGGATCCATTTTTTGCTTAAAAAAGTTCTCATTTATTTATAAAATATATATTAATATAAATTTTCAGCAAATTTAATCAATTTACTAATCATTCATTACTTGTTGTTATATCCACATGGAAACGATTGTACACCAACGCCGCAGCATTTGGAACAGCGAGACGAATGAATTCATCGTAATATGTTCCATGATCGGGCACCAAAATGTCGTCAAAATCGCCAACAATCAGAAATTCAGCAGCATACTGGTGGTTAATTCATAAGGATTTTATTCTAATATAACTATTGTTATTGGTTTCATACTTAAATACATACCGTATAACTTAAAATAGAGTACCGTACATGCTTTTATCATTCAATACAAAAATTATTTTAATGTTTTTATACTCTTTTTTAACTTTAAAATTAAATTCAACTCATTTTAATTAAACCAATATTTAAATCTTGCACCCACCCCATATTTCATCAAACAATCGGTGTGCGCCGCTGCCTGATTTCTCCATACAATTTCCATGTTAGGGTTCTTTACAGTTCCGTTATAATTCATGCCCACTAAATCAATAGAATACCAAGGCTCAATTTGGATAACATCAGTTGCGTTATAATCCTTAATTATGGCTTAAAATTATAATAAATAATTGAGACGTTTTTTTCATTTTTTTGTAATAATTTTTGAAGAGATAAGCTCAAACGAGATTTTCACGTTTTATCCTTATTCGCGAATAGGGATTGACGAAAAAACTAAAAATAGCATTTCCTGCAAAACATTTTTGAATTCGAGTGACATTTTATTACGCAATAATAGTAGTACGGGACCGGGGACTTTTAGGAAAAAACCGGGACCAAGATTTTCAACCGAGACCGGGTCCGGGTTTCAACCGGGACGACTGACCGGGACTTTTTCAAGGGAGAAATTTTTTTTTGTAATGTTCTTTTTATTTTGTTATTATTCAAAATATCTTCCTGTCTTCAACTTCAAAAGCGCGTTCAAACCCGACACACACATTTGAATTGTCGAAAGACAACCCACTAATTTGTAAGACACCGGGTTGTTGGAGAGATCAGTAAAAAAGATTGAAATTGTCATTCGATGACCAGGGTGTACATTTAGTCCCGGTTGGTCCCGATTCCAGGCGGGACCAAAAACCGGGACTTTCAGTTTTCAAAGAGTCCTTCCCGACCGTGACTGGAAACGGGGACTCCCGTCCCGGTCCCGTACTACCCTATTCAATATAAAGTTAATATTTTTGGTGTTTTTAATAAATAAATTCAGGCACCTTTAAAATTTGAAAAACCCCTTCAAATGCACTCATTAAATAAACRATYTGCAAMRTAACGCCAAAATGACGATAAGTTTCAATTGTTAATACAACTAATTGCCAATGTTCGATGTAGAACAGCGGGCTAAAGCATGCGCCAACCTGCACGCGTTTTTTCAGATAAGGTCGCTGTATCTTAATTAGAAAATTATAACCAAATTTCTAGCAAAAAATACTTGGCCAATTTTATTACAAAATGGCATTTTTGCCATTAAGGCATTGAATGTGCGGCAATAAACAAAAAAACCATCGCAATCGCGAAACTTTAGCTTCAGATAGATAATAATGTTTTTTGAAATTTATTGGAAAAACAAGACTTTTGATTATTTAAATTTTTTCAGCAACGATACAAAAAAATTAATCGGCATAATTTTTTTACAAATTAAAAAACATAAATTTTTGCATTTACCTCAACGGGAACCAACAACTTTTCTCGATATCCAATTTGAAGCGAATGTGGCTGGGACACTGATTCAAAAGTGCCAAAATAAGCTTCCCAATGGCAATAATCTTCTTGTGCCGCTGCCTGGTATACCATGAAATTTGTTAGCAAAAGATCCGTGCCGTTTGATGTTTTGGCCACAAATTTTGTGCGTCCAACCAAATCACTTTTTGGTGCTATTAGTAACAGTACAAATTGGTTGTCAGCATAAAGCCTGCTTTTTGCGCTGTACACCGCAGAAATTATAACAAAATATTGTTGTTGTTCAGTGTCATTGCGTTGTACAGAAAAAACTGTTGGATTTCGAAGCATCGATGATACTTTCCATAGAAGCAAAAACAGAAGCAACGGAAAGCCAGTACGAATGTTCTTGTACCTATTCATGAAAGTTGTATACACATATTTATAAAATTATTAAAATTACCATTTTAATTTATTCATCAATGTTACCCTTAAAAGCAGCATTTATAAATATATATATATATATATATATTAGTTTAAATTTGAGTTAGCTTAAAAAATTAAGAATTTTTTTGTGGATTTATTTGTTAGAGCAGGGCTCGGATAAAGTTAAATTCGTAAAATTGTAAATTTAATCTAAAAAAATGAGATTGTAATAAAAAAGAAGGGTGCCAGATCCTTTTAAAAATCCGCCACGGTGGGCGTTTTATAAAATGCGACACAAAATCTATCGAATAAAAGACTATATTTATTTTAATATCAAAATAAAGTGGCGGATTTATACAGCACAAAAAAGAGGATAAAGGAAATGACTGGTAGAATGGAGGTTACTTAACTTAAAAATGTCGAAGAACAAAAGATTTGAGGATAAAGAGGGAACGAAATAATGAGATGATGAAAAGCGATTATAAACTGGTTAATTTAAATATGCGCAGCGGACCCGAACAAACAATTTCTCCCCAATTTATTAGTGCTAGGTAAAGCTGTCGGTTTCAAAATGTTCGGGTACGCCGGAATGCTCGGTTAACCGAAACCGGTAACCGAGCCAAACTTTCGTTTAACCGAAATCGATAAACCGAAACCAATAACCAAACCGAAACCGATAACCGAACGAAATTTTGGTTAATTGAAACCGGTAGCCGACCGAAACTTTCGTTTAACCGAAACCGATAACCAAACCGAAACCGATAACCCGAAGCTTTGGTTAACCGAACCAATAACCAAACCGAAACCGAATACCGAACCAAAATTTTTGGTTAACCGAAACCGATAACCAAACCAAAACCGGTAACTGAACCGAAACCGGTAACCGAACCAAAGTTTTCGTTAACCGAAACCTGTAGCCGAACGAAACTTTCGTTTAACCGAAACCGATAAAAAAACCGAAACCGATAACCAAACCGAAACCGATAACCCGAAACTTTGGTTAACCGAAACCGATAAACAAACCGAAACCGATAACCCGAAACTTTGGTTAACCGAAACCGGTAACCGATTGAAACTTTCGTTTAACCGAAACTGATAAACAAACCGAAACCGATAACCCGAAACTTTCGTTTAACCGAAACCCGTAGCCGAACGAAACTTTCGGTTCACCGAAACCGCTAAACGTACCGAAACTTTCGTTTAACCGAAACCGATAAACGAACCAAAATTTTTGGTTCACCGAAAAGCCGACCGAAAAACCGAAACGAAAAACCGAACCAAAATTTTTGGTTAACGGAAACCGGTAACCCGAAACTTTCGTCTAACCGAAACCCGTAGCCGAACGAAACTTTCGGTTCACCGAAACCGATAACCGAACCGAAATTTTTGGTTCACCGAAACCGATAAACGAACCAAAATTTTTGGTTCACCGAAACCGATAAACGAACCAAAATTTTTGGTTCACCGAAAAGCCGACCGAAAAACCGAAACGAAAAACCAAACCAAAATTTTTGGTTAACCGAAACCGGTAACCGAACCGAAAACCGAACCAAAGTTTTCGGTTAACGAAACCGGTAACCCGAAACTTTCGTTTAACCGAAACCCGTAGCCGAACGAAACTTTCGGTTTACCGAAACCGATAAACGAACCGAAACTTTCGTTTAACCGAAACCGATAAACGACCAAAGTTTTCGTTAACCGAAACCGGTAGCCGAACGAAACTTTCGTTTAACCGAAACCGGTAACCGAACCGATATTTTCGGTTAACCGAACCGGTAACCAAACCAAAACCGATAACCCACAAATGTGAACAGCATTTGGTCTTCACTCCTCCGGGGGAACTCCGGTGCTGCTGGACGGTGGAGGGCCACGTGGACGACATGTTTTTTTCCAATGTCCGTACGGGCTGCGCTTCTCTCGTCGGCCAGCGCTAACATCGTGGGTAATGTGCTGTTGCTTGGTGATTGGAGGCCGAAAGTAGCGGGTTCCCCGCCGGTGCTGTTAGCCGGTGGAGGACCGACACGACGAGGCCCCCAGCCGTTGCCGCCACGACGAGGTTCCATGAGTGCCTAGAAGTTGGAAGACTCATCCGACGTATCGCTGCTGCAGCCGGAAGAGTCACACGAACATTGGATGACAAGCAGTGCAGCGATAACGAGCAAAATGCCATTCGCAAAGTAGAAGCCATTTTGTTGGCAATTTGATGGTAATAACAAATTACAGCTGGGAAATTAAATTTTGTACTTTTGTTAGAATCAAATTGGAGAGAATTCCAATTTCTTACGCAAATGTTCAAACAAATGGAATTGAACGAACCGAAGTAGACAAAAGCGAATCCTTTCAGACAAAACCAAATTGAGCAAAAGTCACTTTCACCCAAACTTTTCATCGAAAAAATTGGACATGGTCAACGAATGTCGGGGAACCTGAACGTCCCGGCCATGACGATATGCATAAAGAAGACTGAAGGCCAATGTGCAGAGTAGCAGCAACTTCAACAAAAATGATGCCTTACAAATTAGCTACTCTTGTGATTAAACCATGTTAACAAATTAATTCCAATGGATTTTTGCTTTGTAATGGGAACTTACTCACTTTTTGACATAGGAATAGAAAATTTTCGAATAAATGTGTTAATGGATGCTTTAATACATTGTCAATTCTGCAAATTGCCTATAAATTTGTGAAATTTTCTAAAAAACGAATTACATAATTTGCTCTCATAAATCTTTCAAAAATTCTCCCACGCTTTTAGGCTGCTTATCAATTCGACCATTTCTGCCCCAGGCCATTGTTCTCCAATGGCAAAGTTTTCATTCTTTGCCCTTTCATTTTCCACCCATTCTATTAGCATTATTACACAAAAACCTTTTGAAGCGTTAAAATAAACCACTTTTTTGTGAAAATCCAATCCGTCTAGCCTTTTAAGATATAAGCGCAAACTTTCATATCTTTAAAAATATTAAAATTTAAAATCGAAAATTTTGCTTACAAATTAGAAAAAGAAACATTCATAAAAAATTAACAAAAGGAGCACAAAAAACCAAAGAATTCCATTTATCCTTGTTCCATCATTGTTTATGCTTAACAAACTCCACGGGACGTTTGGTTAATTTTTAATGAGGATATATTATATAATATTATTATTTTAAATATGACGTGAGCTTTTCGAGTTTCGCTATCACAACAAAAATCTGTTCAATTTACCAACCGTAAACACAATGCCTTTCTGAACCTGGCAAATTCATTAAAATCGTGGCACGGAATGCCAAAAGGTTGTGCGGCACACGTAAAAATAGAAATCGCACGCATCGGAAGTTAATGCTGAAAAATGTGGTTGGCCTTTTATGTATGTAATTTTCATAATATTTTCCCATGGGAAACCAAAAATAATCATAACATTAATTCACATTTTTTTTTTTCTTAAAATTTACACATTCAGAAATAATTTAAATATTTTAACTTTTCTGTTTTTATGAACTGAGACTGGATTTGAAACATCGTTTTGCTTAATGTCAAACTTCACTTCACCCATCGCCAAACAACGGCATTCATTTACCTACATTCTTTTTGTTTGCACAAATTCTTCCGTTTCCGTCCGTCCTTTTTCCAATATTTCATTTATTCAAAAAAATGCTTTTTTGGAAGAGGGGGGGGGGGT
>MEIZ01000052.1:45128-70675 GCA_001723225.1 Globodera ellingtonae
CCATCCCTTCGTCCATACAACGCACAATATGAATATTCCATTCCTTTCCCCGCAGGGATCGATATTTTGTCTGCCATCTCTGCGGCCTCCATTCCCAGCACACTTTCTCTTTGCAAAAAGTATTGGCGTTTTGCCCACCATCGACCGGAGAACGTTCTGTCCAGAGTGGCTTAAAGTGGCCGGACAATGGCCAACAAACCGTGTACGGGTCAGCCGAGACTCTTGACAAATGAGTCCCGGGTCTCAGCAGGCGTGGGACGACACATTCTTTTTTGTTAATTCTCCTTTCCGAAACTTTTTATTGTAGTTTTTATTCACTCTAAAAATATAAAAATAGCGAGTTTTCAGAGTTTGACTGCCAAACAAATATAGAATTCTTTTTTGCGATTTTCATTTCAATTGAATAGAAAATTACACACAATGGCATTGTTTGGATGATTGGCATGAATCATTCCAAATGAGCAGGGGCTTAATTGCCTCCCCCCATTGATCGACTGACCACTGCCTCATCCCCCAGGCAAACTCAGACGAATCTCTGGGATTAATCGAACCTTTGCCTATCAGCGAGAGCTTTCACAGCTTAAGAAGAAGATAAATGGGCACATCACACAATTTCTGCTGACTGCTGCTGCCTTCGCCAAATAATGCCCCGGGGCATTTGGCCCCAAAAATTCCCAAAATTTGTCAGAGAAAATTGTGCAGCCAAACACTTCTTTCAATTGCGAATAGAGTGAATGTGGTGGGGTGGGGTGCCCAAGAAACGGCAGAGGGGTCGAATTGGTGGCCAATGGCGCTGAAATTGCTTAAAGAAGTGAGTGGTGGTGGTGGGTGTGCATGGACATGGTTAAGGGAGTGTTTGGCTGGAAGGGTTCCCCTGCTGTTCGGCAAGTTCATGGTCAGCAGCAGTGCATGGACATGGTTAAGGGATTCCCCTGCTGGTTCGGCCAGTTTATGGTCAGCAGCAGGTGGCGAAATTAAACAAAAAAAAAGTTGGTTAGTACTCACAGCAGCCAAGTTAAAACGGCCGAAGTCGTCAGTCTGTTCATGTTACAATATTATTTGTCTCTGTGTCAGTTTGCGTTATTTCTTTTGCTATTTTTTGATCAGGCCATCTCCCCCAATTCCCAACCAAACACTTTAATATATTTCAAATAAAGTGCGCGAATAAATCACCAAATTGACGATTTTAAAAATTAACGAATGTTCGAATTTGGAAAACGATGTTGGCGCGAAAACAGCTCAATTTCATATTTTATTTAATTCAGTATGCTTTGCTTCTAAAATTCCTTATTTTTTCTCATCAGCCCCATTCTGCGCCATTGCCGCACCGCGAGGCTTTATGCCACCATCCCCTCTGGTGCCTTGGGACATTTTTCATGCGACTCCTTTTGCCCCCGAGGGAATTTTATTCCTTCTGCTCTTTGTGTCCCCCGGGGCATTAGTATTGAGTTTTATTTATGCGCTGTCCACTCTCGGCTTCCCGCAGGCCTAATCCGTTGCCGCCCCCAGCGCCATTAGTTCCCCCATTCATGCATAAAGAAAGGAATGGACAGCCGGCGGATGGACAAAAATTTAGCAATCCAATTAAGCGGCTGGCACTGGGAATCTTAAGCTACTTACGGGTGACGGACGCAAACATTGGGGTTAAAAAATGAATGCACGTTCATCGAAATTCGATTTTGCATCATTTTTTTGATTATATATCCATTTTTGTTTTCATTGTAATTTAAATTACAAAACATTTTTACATTGATAATTGTTTATTTTACCTATTTATAAAAAGAAGAATTAAATGTTTTTTCTCAGCCACCGAACCGAATGATGTTTTGTTTATTTTATTGTAATTATTATGCTAATTATTGCTCTATTGTTTTATTACCAAATAAATTAACAACGAAATAATTGAAATTGCAATCGCAGCGGTGCTTTAACTCCGGCGGGTAAAAAATACGAATTCACCAACATTTTATTGCGTTAAAATTGCAGGAGGAAGATGCGTGTGATGTTCGTCCATGCGCATATTGTGGCCATCCTTTATGCAGTTATTCTGATAAAACTTTCGAGTAAGCTGAACAGGATAGCAGTGACAGCCTATTCAAACCACGGTTGGTTATTTATTAATGTGTAACGATAATTATTTATATTTAAGCAATGAATTGAATAATATTTAATTTAAATCATGAATATGAAGAAATTAATCATTTTAAAGCTCCCAAATTCACTTTTGAAATACATTTCTTGGGGTCATTTAGCTGCTAATCACGAATATGACACTTATTGTACTTATAGATTTTGAAATTAATGCGTTATAACCTAAAAGAATGTCAATTCGTAATTAGAAGTTCCATTAACCCCCCGCAATGTACTTTAATAGTCAAGAGAAAATGGGTTAAAATAAATTGAATTAATTTAAATTTTAATATTTCTGGGAACTTTCAGTGCCTTCTCCGCCGCGCAATGTGAATGTTGTGCAGATAAACAGCTCGTCCATAAAAGTCAATTGGGAACCTCCGGCGGACGACGCCGCCGAACTCTTCGGGTACAATGTGTACAAATTCCAAATTGTCAACGATCAATTCGTCAACAATTTGCGCCGCGCAGTGGCCATTGTGGACAGAAATGTTTGCCAATGTTAAATAATAAATAATATTACTTTTTAAATTTGTTGTTTAAAAAACTAAATTAAAACCCTTTCATTTTGACAACTAATGTATAAAATATGATTTTAACTTTTAAAATTTTTTTCCCAATCTTATATTTTTTTATTTCCGAACAGTTTTCAAAATTTAAAGGCTTAACTGCCAAATCTTTTTTTCAAAAAATAAATATATATATTTTAGGGCTCCGATTGGGTAAAGACAATGCCCAAGTACAAAATATGTGATTTCCCAAGTACATAACAAAAAAAATTTTTTATAATTTTCAACGTTTTTGTTTAGAAAATTTCGCAAAAATTTCGAAAATTTTGCGATTTTCTTTTCAAGAATACAGTAGCTCATTTGTTAAAATTCCAAAATTTTCAACACTCACCCAAATTCTCATTTTTAAAATTCGTTTCGTGGAAATAAGAACTTTTTAAATTTTGTACTTTGCAAATAAGTACGAAATCGGAGCTCTAGTATCTTTTCCGGCATACCAAAATATTTTAATTTTCCATTTTTCGTAGAAATTGTACGCGTACCTAAATGATCTGGAGCCGAACACAGAATATGCAATTCGGGTTGCAGCCTTCAATATGAAAGGGGACGGCGAACTGTCCCCGCTGACTAAACAAAGTCGAATTTTGACCGGAGGAAAACGTTGGAATTTTTAAAATTTCAAAAAAAAAAATCCAAATTTACAGCCCCCTCCCCCCCGAGGCCCCAATCAATTTCGTTGATCAACGAGTTTCGACCCGTCAGAGCAAAAGTTGAATGGCACTCACCGAGGTGTTTTTTAAATGTATTTGGCAAAATATTTTGGATTATGAGGAAATTTTAATGTTTATTACAACATATGTATTAAATAAAAGTAAATTCAAATTGATAAATTGTCAGCATCAGATTAACATATTTTCTTTCTTTTTTATATTGTAAAAACGAAAATTGTTGGAACAGGCACACGTACAATTTGCCATTGAAAAAATACATTTTGTGGTGGAGGCCCCTCGAACTTGCCGACTACCAAAGGGCCGAAGTTGACCCGAAAGAACAAAGCTTTGTGTTGGACAATCTTTGTAAATATTTTTTCAATTTTCTTTTTGAAAAATTGATTTCAAAATCATTTTTGAAAAATTTAAATTTAGACAGCGGAAAGGAGTACGAGCTGAACATTGCGGCGGTGAATGAGGCGGGCACAAGCGAAAATGCGACGGAACATTTGATCACGCCGACGGGGGTGCCGGACGGGGAACCGTTGAACATTCGCTACACAATTTTCAACAAAAGGGTGGGGTCAAATTTATTAATGACTATAATTATTTTTAATAGTTTCTATCACAACTTAATTTTTATTCAACAACCGTTGAAAGTAAAGTTAATTTATAAAACATATTTTAAGCTTTCAATTCTGTGGGACGCACCACATTGGCGGCACCGTAATGGTAATATAAGCCATTACGAGGCGGAACTAAGCCAGCTCGGTGTTGTCGGAGTGTCACCGATTCGTAGAAACGTAAATTTAAGATTTTAAAAATAAATTTAAAAAGATTTCAAAGGTTACCTCTCAAACGGCACTTTTCGACATTGACCCAACCAAAAGTTACGGGTTTCGCGTTGCAGCGGCTACTAGCAAAGGCACTGGAATTTTGTCGRGTGAATTGCGCATCGACTCGGAACACAGTTGTGAGTCTTTTTAGTCTTATAATAATAAACAAATTATTAATAATATGCATTTAAATATTAATTTATTTATTTTTTTATTAAAACTGCCAACCAATTGGACAACAATATAAATACTTAAAAAAAGGAAATAAAAATTCTTCATTTTTTTGCTATTCTTTTAACGAGCCAAAAACATTTCTTCACTTCTGCAATTGCGTAGGCTTTATAGCAATTTTTAATTAATTTTAGCATTTATTTTTTAAGTTTTGGCAACCTTAGCACCTATTCTTGCTTTCTTTTTTGGACTTAAAGTGCGTTGCTTTTACCTACCCAACGGGGATTACCGTAATGACTTTTAAACGTCAAACGGAGTCTTCGCAATAAAATGGCCACTGACCGCGCAAAACAAAACTGACTGCAATTGCTTTATTTTGATTAGAATTGTGTAGTCATAGCGACATGAATTTTGGATAATCCGCGTCATTATATGAGATTAGCAAAGCTGTGATGTGACGACATCGCTAAATAATGAGCAAATAAAATTTTGAGAATTCTCCCCATTTTGGGGTTTTGTCTCGAGACATATCGAAATTTTGGATTAGCCAAACCGTGAATTCTCGACTTTAAACCGGGGCCGAGACTTTCGAGCCTCATTAATGACAGCAATATTTTTGGTTGACAAAACAACCTCAAAAGCCATTGGTATAAAAGCAATGCTTTGATTACCAGTGCTACTTTTTGTTTAATTTGCATAAATTAATCTCTCTCCGCTGCGTCCCCTGCAAAAGTTCCCATTTCTTTCGCATCGTCAAAATTTACTTCTGCAAAAGTTTGTAATATCATTTTACCCATTAATTTCCACCAATCCCACTTTTTTGCACAAACTTCTCCTCCCCCGCCATCACTTTCTTAGACTTTTTATTTCAAAATTTATTTTAAAATTTGCCAAAACGCCTAATTACATACACTTTTATAATACAATTAAAAAGCATTAAAGAACGCTACCATCTTAATAACATGCATTTTAAAAGCTTCCATAAAATGCTATAAAATTGTTTACTAACCGACTAGCACTTTCTAAAATTGCAGTCAGAAATAAAATATTGTACACATTTACCTAATAAGAATTCGAGTAATTAACCAATAATTTTTCAACCGGAATGGATATTTAACGGCAAAAATAAAATCGCTCTCAGCTCCTCATCATGGCGCTGAAAGCTCGGCTTCCCCGCGGGTGCTGCTCCCACCGACCATTTTACGTTGTTGCCTCTGGGCAACCAACTCTCCCCCTGAGGGGGGGGGGGGCATCAGATTAAATTCCTCTTTCAACAGTGCGCCATTGGGCCATCATCGTTTGAGCCACCGGGACGGCCACTATTTATACGTGACTTAGTGCTTTTCTAATCAATTTAGTGTTTTTACAGTCAATTGGATTTAAAAAGTTGCATAAATTGACAAAAAATTTTTAATAATTTATTTATCATCTAAATTTTCAGATTTTATTTTTAAATTAAACAAATTTTTATGTTAGTTATTTTTTTCTAAAAATTGCCCAAAAAAAGGCATTTGACTCCTTTCTTACTGCACATCAATTTTCCCCTCCGGCATTGCCCAAACCTTGACTTACGGCTCGGGGGATCCATTAAATGGTGCCAGCCACCCAGCCGGCTGTTCGGGCCAAATCTGTCCCGTGGACCGTGGCGAAGTCACCACGGAGACGCCCACAGCTGGACCCCCGGGGTCCGGGGAGTTGTGGCCCAGCGTCTCCACTCGGCGGACGACCAAAACTGAGTCATAAATTCGCGCCCTTCCATTCATTTATATGCCCCCGAGGGGTGGGGGGGGGGGGGACCCCGCCAATGGGAGGATATGTCCTGGGGCGACGAATTTGTGACTTTGCCTCTGCCACTTCCATTGTTCTTGGACATGGGGACACAAAGCACTCATTCTTTTCATATTTCTAGGAGACTTGTTAAGAACTGTCTCTTATACACATCTAGATGTGTATAAGAGACAGGTCCTGGGGCGACGAATTTGTGACTTTGCCTCTGCCACTTCCATTGTTCTTGGACATGGGGACACAAAGCACTCATTCTTTTCATATTTCTAGGAGACTTGTTAAGAAAGGAAGGCGGTGAAAAGAGTCAAAAGTCCATTCCAATGGTGGTGATCCCTCCCCTTTTTTAAATAACTAAATAATTACAAATGTTAGCATTAGTATATGTACAAGCAACATTTATTTCCTTCTTCCTATTTTTATTGTTTATTTTTTGTATGTAAATATATTTTCTTTTATTACTTTTATTTATTTGGCTGTTCAGCTAGCGCCGAAAGGCAAAAATAAGTGAATTACTTTTATTAAACAGAGTCCAGTAGCACAAACGCAAATTTTCCCCCATAATTTTTCATCAAAAAGCAATTTGCTTATTACTTTTCCCAAATCGATGTGCCGTCGCCCACTCTCTTTCATAAAATGGCAACTCGAGGGGAAAGGCCAAAAATGCAAATAACCAAATTAAATGGATGTTCTTAAAAAGTTGGCGGCTAATCTACGACTAAACAAAGGGAAACCCCAATTTTAGAATTATTTTTGTCCTATTTTCGTTCATTATAAAGAATTTATTCCAATAAAAACACCGATGAATTCATTAACTCCAAAGTCCGATGCTTCTTCTTCTGATTCATCAGCTGATGAACCTCTTTTGTCTCCCCTCACTACCCATCCCTCCACGTCCAGCTCCGACAACGTCCTATTGGAGGAGGACCCATTTTATGTTTTGTCGACAGAAATTGTCCCTAGCACTTCCCATCTGAAACTGACGGGTGCCGAACTGCTCGAACATCTGCGCCAAATGTCCCCGTCGATGTGCCGGCAGGGCCTGCTGAATCGCTTTGAGGAATTGGCCAATTTGTTGGCCGCCGGATGGAAGTACCATGTGGCCAACACAGACGGCGTCAAGGAGGCGTGGGCACGCTTTGAGGACTTCTACGAAGATGTGTGCTCGTACACGGAAGGTATTGTACATGCGTGACAAGACTGCTAATGTGCTTGTATTTGTCTTAGAAAAGTTTTTTTCTTTATTTGTTAGATCAAGATCAGATCAATTTGAATGATCTTCTAATTTGTCAGACTGATCAGAAAACCGATCATACAAATTATCAGTTAAAACTAAAAAACTGTTTTGGCTATTTTGCCCAAATCGGCTTCAAGAATTTTTTTCTTGTTTGTGCATATGAAAAGCTGCAGGAACCGGTTCACTCTCCTCAAAATGAGAATGCATATAAAAAATTTAATCTTTTCAAACACTTTTTTAGTATTTTTTGAAAGCATTCATTTTTTATTTCTTTTATTTTGTTTTCCTCCAAGGAAAAGCAGTTTATGCCTTTGACTTGAAGAGCAAAGAGTGTTTCAGTCCGCTCTTTTTTAGCACAGAATGCCCGCCGCTTTTTTCCCCAATTCTTCTTCCCACCCGAATTTTTTCAACGCTTTTTAATCTGAATAATTGCAAATAATTGCAAATAAATGCCCTGAAATTTCAGGTAGCGGTTATGCCATTTTTTGTCTTTCGGCACTTATATGGAGAAAAGTGGCACTTTTTGGCAGTTCCCTCTCTCNCCATTGATTCCGACTTTTGTTGTCCAAAACCTTCGGCTCGATTATAAAACCCCCCAATCCGCCCAAATCCGTTGGGACTACACTGGACCAGCACCTGTCTCTTATACACATCTAGATGTGTATAAGAGACAGCTCACATATTGAGTTGAGTGAGGTTTTGGCCGGGGGTGCCAATGGCAAACACCGGAGGTGGGGGACGGGGAAAGGGCGAACCCCCCGGGGCACGGGGGGTGACAACTTTTCATTTGCCCCCAGCAGCATTGACCCTTAAACCAGAGGAATTTATACGTTCGTCGAGCTATAAAACTCTGGGGTAAACCAGGGTTTAACGGGGAACGCAATTTGAGGACGGACGGGAACTGGATCTCTGATTTTGTGGGGAGACATTTCCGATCGATTTAAGCTAATTGCAAAGATTTGCCTTTGCTTTTCGAATATTTTGATAAATAATCTAACAATTATTTTTGCTGAATCACAAAGAATCAATGCTTCAAATGATGCTTTTTCTGGATATTTTAAAACTAAACTGAGATCTTTCACATTTAATATGGGTCTTTGAAGGTCTCAGAGCTCCATTAGGCAAAATTCTTTGGTGATTGCCAAAAAATATTGCAATTAATGTGTTTTCAGGGCTATAACGAAAGTGCACTCCCCTGATTGGCCTTATGAGGTTTCTCGGCAATTTTAAATATCTATTTCTGCCATTTAGCGAGAGATCCTGTGACCAAAATTGGCACTTTGCTTGCATTTTCTTTTATCTTTCCGTCATATTTGGCAATGCCCTACGATGCCATAGCCAACAATTAACTCAAATCCCAAAATATTTTTTTTTTTCAGATTCTTAGATTTTCCTTATTCGAAATCAAATTCTTTTTAGTGGGTGTTTTTCGATTCTGGTTTAAGTTTTGAAAAAAAAACTTGGAAAACGCCGTTTTGGGTCGTTTGCTTTATTATTATGTTTGGGATTTATATTTTTAGTCCAATTAAGTTTCGATGAAATTAGGTAGCTTAAAAAAGTTGTTGTTTACGTTGGTCTTTTTCTTTTTTGACAATTTTGAAAATGCATATTTTGCTTTTTTTGGCTTTTTTTTGGTTCAAAATCGTTAACAAATGCAATAAAAACGAAATTTGCATATTTTGAGGATTTTGAAGCATATTTAGCATATGGCAAAAAATTATTAAAAATGCATTTTTGGTGATATAAATCCCATCCCTATTTATTATACTATGTGTTTGCACACCTGTCTCTTATACACATCTAGATGTGTATAAGAGACAGATCCACGACGACCCGAAAGGGCCGAATGGACAAATGTGGGACAAAATGAATTTATTCCGCTTCCTCCCGTCCAACTTATCGCCCCCATGCACACGCATTCTGCTGGGGCTGTCTCTTATACACATCTAGATGTGTATAAGAGACAGATACACGACGACCCGAAAGGGCCGAATGGACAAATGTGGGACAAAATGAATTTATTCCGCTTCCTCCCGTCCAACTTATCGCCCCCATGCACACGCATTCTGCTGGGGAGGGAGAAGCGTCTTTTTGTTGCCCTCGGGGGACACAACGCCCAACACAAAAAGTCAATCTAAACGGGAAGAGAAGATTTGTTTGTTTCACTCGTATAAATAGGGTTTGTGGACAGCAACTTTACATCAGTCCAAATCGCGGCGGCTCTTTGCATGTGCACATTTTGCCAAGATGCAAGAGGGCAGCAAACTCTTCAAAAAGACTTTGATCGATCGAAATCAAGAAGCTGTTGTTGACGATCAACATCCCCACAAAAATGATGCTCAACAGAACAGTCAATTCGGCGCGTATTTAAACCCACCGGCTGAGCGGGAGGAGGAAGAAGAAGACTTTTACGCAATTCTTCAGCGATTTGGCGAATTTAGCAGCGAAGAGGACAGCGCGGAAGAGTGCGGTTGTGCACGGCGGAAGAACGGCGGCGTTGACAGCAAAAAGGCGACCGGTCGTTCTGAGGAGGAGGATGTTCAACGGCACTCTCTGGAACAATTCTTCAACATCGACCAACGCCTTCGGGACAGAGGTCCGAGTTTTGGAAATGCCATTTTGCCAAGGGTTTATGGCATTTCTTTAACCGGTGCACTCCTTAAACACCTCTAAAGCCTAATTATTTATATCCGAGAGTTTAAATTACAGCGTTTTGAGTTGCATTCATTTTAATTTTTAACTTTAAACTAATTATATTTAGGTATCTAAAATTTTCCAATTCATTTTGTGTTTTTAATTATTTTTAGTGGCAAAATATGTTATTAGCCATTTGTCCATTGTTGCCATAGTGCATTCTTCTCAAATTTCCATTTTCTTCCGCCGGACACAACCAATTTACTATCTTCTGCTGGAAGATCTGTCTCCAGTCTTGAGTGGTCGAAGGCTGACACCTTTAGCATTTAAACTCCCCCACCCCCCGGCATTCAAAGAGTGCTTGGGGGCCTTTTCGCCCCTGAAAAGCCCACAATGTGAGCCTTTTTTGGCAATTTGCTTTACACATTACTTGGGAAACTTTTTGAAGTTTTTTTATCATTTTTCCTGAATGGCCCAAGTTGGAATTTGATTTTTTTTGCCATTTGCTGAAAATGTTATTAAAATTATATAAATCCTAAAAGTTTACCTTTTTAAAAAAGATCAATTTTTGTCCATCGGTCTCAGTTTTAGGACCTAAAACCCGCACTTTGCATCGGTTTGGTTGTTCCCTCATTTTTATCGTATTTTTAATTTTTCTTAAACATGGTCCGACTGTTGGGGAACAATTTCAACGGCAGCGGCGGCACTTCACCGCAGAAAAGTGTGCTGACCGCAGTGATTGAATCGCTACTTAAAATGGAACTGCACAATTCCAATAACACAAAAAATCATGGCAAAATATTGCATCACAGTAAAGGTGGCGGCATAATTAGCCCTTAATGATGAATGATGTCATGGGAATAGCTTAGAAAAATTTAAGTGCAAGATAATGGTAACATTAGTTTAAAGTTTAAACTAGAGTAAAACGTGAGCGGGATTTAAATGAAAATCCGGGATTGGGATTAGTAGCCGAGAATTTAGAAGGAGAAATGATTCAAATCCCGGTCAAAAAAGCGGGACAAACGGACAAGAAGTAAGATTTATAAATTTTGAAAAAACACGGGATCATATAAGGAGGAAGTTCAGTTCTAAAAACAGGCACTTTAGTCTCAATCAAGATCCCGTTTCTATTCTAGTTTACACAGACAGAGTAAATAATGCTGGATAATTAATTATTAATGAAAAAGCATGAGTAGGTATTATTCAATAATTTTACAAGCCATCTTTAAAATAGAATTATTATTTCAAAATAATTTTAATAGAAATATTAAATAAATATTTAACTTCGAATTTTTAATCTATTAATGCAACAAATCATTTTAAGCAGCAATTGGACCGCCCAGGAACATCCGAGTCCAGACGATTTCCAACAGTTCCGTTGTGGTCCAATGGGACTTTGACGACGCTGGCGGCGATGTCGGCGGTGCACCGGACGGATTTATGGTGAAATACATGCAAGAGCCGAATGCAATTCGAGAACACCAAATGGACAAATGGCGGACACAGCCGGTGATGGACTCGAAGGCTCGGCATTTGGAGATTGGCAGGTGAGGGCGGCGCCACTGATCAGATTTATACTTTCTCTTTCCCTAATTGGGCCATTTATTTTTATTAATATTTATTTTTGCAGATTGCTTTCTCACAAATCTTATGCTTTCTGCGTGCTGGCGATGAAACAAAGAGTAATAATACTCTTTTCTTTTCTATTCTTTTTTTAATTTAATTTCATTTAAAATGATTTCTGTTCAGCGTCTTGGTCCTTGTTCCGACCCTCCTGTGACCATCCAGGGTCCATTGATTCCGACTTTTGTTGTCCAAAACCTTCGGCTCGATTATAAAACCCCCCAATCCGCCCAAATCCGTTGGGACTACACTGGACCAGCACCGATCGGCTTCTACGTCAAGCAGATGGGCCAGAAAAGCTATTTGGACCAGGAGTTGGCCGAGAAGTCCATGGTGTCACCGCAGTATGAAAAACGGGTGAATGGAACTGAGCGGCATCTTTTGTGAGTCATTCATTATAGTCAATAACGCACTTCAATAAAAATACATATTTCCATTTTTTGCACATTAAAAATCTGTGAATATTTATTTAAAAAATTAATTTGTTTTTTGTTCAGTCTGTCCAACCTTCGGCCCCACATGAACTACACCTTGCAAGTCGGCGTTTTTTCGCTTGGCGACGGTCGATTGTATTGGCCCCGTGAATTGTCCGTCCAAACCGACCCGCGGGGCCCGCCGTTTGTGGAAGCTCCCGAATTCATTCAGTCGGACGGCCCGCATACGGCACAGTTCCGGCTGAGCTGTGCCAGGTGCAGAAAATTGCCAAAACTCTGAAAGAATGAGAATATTATAAAAATAATATAAATCAATTTTATTTTATCGTGCATTTACATATATTGTAAAGCTGGCGTAATTATTGAATGGAGGAAAAAACTCTTGCATTTTTAGTGAAGAATACGGTCCGATCAGCCATTATTGGCTAATCGTTGTGCCGGGCAACTTCTCTAAAGAGGACATGGCGCATGCCGATCCTGCGCAGCTGCAAACTGCAACGCAAAACTTAAGAAATGCCAAAACAGCGCATCTTCAACAGATTACGGTACGAAGTGCCACGAGCATTGACGCAAAAGATGGGAAAACGAGCAGAAAAAACAACAAAAATTTGCATCAAAATTCAACTTCACAAGCGCATCACAAACGCTCAGCTTCAACTACAACATCAACAACAACGACAACAGCAGCAACTGCAATGGCAACAACATCAACAAACCGGCATCGGCATCATCGACTGCTTCATAATAACACAAAGTGAGAGTTCGTTTCCAAACCCCAAATTTTGACGAGATTGTTTAATAAGTTTTTTAGACTCTGGTCTAATAACCGATTTCTCAAAAAACCAAAATCTCAGAGTGCCATCGTCCGATCGGCAAGACAAACGTAGCCGAAGACAAATTCCGCTTGACGGAGTTTACATTGCCGCGCAGATTCCATCGCATGAAATGCAACGCTTATACCGGGAGGAAATGACCTTCACTATTGGCGATGGACTCGTAGGTTTTTATCGCTTTAAAAAGGCATTTTTAATTTAAATTTTGAGTTTCCTCTACCAATTTATGCATTTTTATTTACTTAAAATGTTTTGTTTCATTTTCAAATAGGAATATGACGGCTACATCAACTTCATGCTTGACCCCGATGTGCCAAGATACTATTTGTTGTCCCGAGCATTTGCACGCGAACACAATTGGAGGCGTGGGGAACATCCAGTAGGCAATTAATAATTTGTCTGGAAAGGCATTTTAGGCTTAAAAATTTTAAAAATAATTTTTTTGTTTACAACAAAAATTGCTTTCTCATAATGAATTAATTTTAATAATTATAAGCCTCAGTTTGACCATCGGCCTCCAATGCAAGAGCCGCAGTCCAAAATGTACACCGATTCTGGCCTAAGCGAGCCGTTCACCAGTCGTGCCTCGTCTCTGTTTGCTGGCCCAATGCACCGGGGCGGAATAATGTTCACTTTGTTGGCGGTAAATTGAAAAAATAAATTTTATTTTATTCCTAATGCCATTAATTTCAGTTTGGCATCATTCTGTTTCTGTTTGCCGTCCTCGTCGGTATGCTTTTGCTGTGGTGGTTGCGCTGCAAACGTGCCAAAGCATCTGCCGCTGTCCGGAACAAAGTCGGGCTGGCGGCACGCGATTTTTCGTCTAAAACGGCGAATGCGACGGGCAACGGCAGCGCAACAAACGGAACATTACTCAATGAGACGAGCAAATTGTTGCTGGGCATGGACAACGAAGGCAGACCCGTCGTGAACTCGTCGTACGAGGTGAAAAAGATGAAAGTCTGAATAGTTTGATCAATTCATATCAATCAATCAATCAATCTTAGCGATCGCCGGACCTGCTCGACTCGAGCGGTGTGCTTTATCCGCATGATCAACAGCARTCGGCTCTGTTGGCCCCTTCCGGGGGTCCGCTACTCGCCATGAGCAACGTCAATCTGTACGGCGTGAATGGACAGCTTGTTCAGCATCATTCACAGACGAGCGGTGGAGAAACATTGCCGACTCATTTTGCCACGCTAATGGCACCGATTCCGTTAGCCGAATTTGCCACACATATTGACCGGCAGAAATTGAACAACAACCAGGGCTTTATCCAGGCAGGAGATGGGATGATTTGACTCGTATTCATCAAATTTCCAGGAATTTGAAAGCATTGACACCGGACAACATTTCACTTGGGAAAATTCGGCCATGGAAGTGAACAAACATAAAAATCGGTAAATTCTCTCAAATGGATGTAATTAATGAAGGTCTGCTGCCTGCCTTAGTTATGCAAATGTCGTCGCATATGACCATTCGAGAGTGGTGTTGCCGCCGGAGGACGATGTGGACGAAGAACTGCCAGGAAATGATTACATCAACGGCAATTACATCGACGGGTACGGTTAAAGTCACTTTTGTGTGTTGTTAAGAAAAATTTGCTTGGAATCAAATTCCGTTTCTATTTTATAAAGAAAGTGAAACCAAAAGTTCACAAAACTTGTTTATTACCAATGAATGGTCTCTTAAATGAAAGTCAATTAAAAATATTTTCAGTTACGACCGACCGAAGGCGTACATTGCCACTCAAGGCCCTCTGCCGGAAACATTTGCCGACTTTTGGCGCATGGTCTGGGAGGAACGGGCGCTGGTTGTCGTGATGCTCACGCGGCTGGAGGAGCGGTGCCGAACAAAATGCGACCAGTACTGGCCCGGCAGGGGAAGTTCGTTGTACGGACATTACAAGGTAAAAATGCATAAAATAAAATCGGCCTGGTCACATTTAAAACCTATTTAAAATGAAATTATTTCCTCAACAAAAAAGGTGACCCTTGTGGAAACCACCGAGTTGGCCCACTACTGCTTGCGAACCCTGAGGCTGGAAAATACGCGACGGCACAACGACGGCGCGCGGAACATCCAGCATTGCCAGTTCACGGCTTGGCCAGACCACGGCGTGCCCACACACCCAACGCCGTTTCTGATGTTCCTCAAACGGGTCAAAGCACTGAATCCTATTGACGCCGGTCCCATCATCACACATTGCAGGTGACACCAAAAGGGGATTACGAGGGCATTAACAAATAAGTTTATATTTACCATTACCTATTTTAGTGCGGGTATTGGTCGTACGGGTGCCTTTATTGTCATTGACTGTATGTTGGAGCGGTTACGGTACGAGAATTCGTTGGACATTTATGGCTGTGTGCGTTCTATTCGGACGCAACGCTCTTACATGGTGCAGACGGACGACCAGTACATCTTCATTCATGATGCGGTGCTTGACGCGGCACAGTCCGGCTCCACGGAGATACCAAGCTCAAAATTGTGCGGAATTTTGGGAATGTTTACCAAAAATTTTGTAAAATTTTCTCAGACTTCAACATGTACAAACGTTGTCTCGCCCACAACATATGCAGGAATATTCGGGCATTGACATTGAATTCAATGTAGGTATTTTGAAGTGCTGCTAATTTATGTTTTTTAATTCAAATTTAAAAATTGAATCCAAAATATTTTAGAATTAATTAATATTTTTTAGACATTACTGTCGCTGAAACCGCCAAAATGTTTCCGTGCAAACGCAGCGAATGCGGTGTATAATGTAAGCAAAAACATGAACCGTGCCGTGGTGCCATGGGACTTCAATCGGGTGGATTTGCCGCGTGTGCATTGTGTGGACGGTGCCGATTATATAAACGCCAGTTGGGTGGATGGATATCGGTGGGAAAAAATATTTTAAAATGATTTTAATTTATACTATTTGGAGGACTCGAAGTGCATATATGGCCACCCAAATGCCGTTGGCCAACACGGCATCGGATTTTTGGCGTATGCTTTGGGTTCATGAATGCTGTAAGTTTTTAAATAATAAAAGTGGGGCTTGTCTTATTAAAGTTTCTTATTAAATAAATAATACAATTAGTTTAAATTGAAAGTAAAATAAGCCACGTGTTCAGCAATCATTGCCATGGTAATCCGTCAGCCGACCGACCCCAAGGAAAAGTTTTTTGAGTATTGGCCCAGTCCTGGCTACCCCGAGAGCTATAATGGATTGACGGTGGACTTTGTCACGGAGTTCGACATGACTCATTACTGGATGCGCGAATTCAAAGTCACTGAGGAGGTGTGACAAACACTCTAATTTAATCATATTTTACAGATTATACACTTGCAGTTTGACATTTTTAAAAAATATTTTTAATTTAAAATTCAGATTTTAATTATGTTCCATCTAATTTAATTCTAAATTTAAAACAAATCTATTTTAGATTAAAGTTTAATTTTTATTTTTTTAAATCCAAATTTGACTTTTGTCTAGCAAAGTCGCCACAGCCGAACCATTCGCCAATTTCAATTCGTCGATTGGGCGCCCACAGAGCGGCGGCATTCTTCGAACGGGCGCGAAGTGCCGACAAACGCTGAGAAATTTGTGGACTTTGTAAGGCAAGTGCACCAAACAAAAGTCCAATTCGGCTCCACCGGACCAATTTGTGTGCACTGTTTGGACGGGGCGGGAAGGACCGGAATGTTCGTCGCCGTTTCTTTGACTATCGACAGGTGGGCAAAGAAATACAAATGTTTTTATTGGAAAAAAGAAATTATTTTCATGATTATATAGCAGTTTATAAAATATATTTATTTTAATCAAAAAGTTCTCTTTTAAGTTTTAATTGATATTTTATAAAACAAGAACCTCCGACGTCCAGCTGTAGCTCAGTTGGTAGAGCGGAGGACTGTAGTGGTTGAAGAGATCCTTAGGTCGATGGTTCAAATCCGTCCAGCTGGAATAACATTTTTAAATTTTTTTAAAAAATTTTATATGCTTATTAAGGATTAGTTGGGAAAAAATTCGATGCTTGACAAGATCGAAAACACGAAAATTTTAAACCTAAAGGGTCCACTCGGAACCAGGATGGCTTTTATCTGGAACTGCTTACCAATGATGTTCCTTTTTTAGATGACTAACTTGCGGATTTGTCCAAATCCGATAGGCCAAAAAAGGGTCCTCCTTGTGGTTTGCCAAAAACCGGTTTCAGTTTTCGGCTAACCGGGTGTCGGCCAAAAACCGAAAACCGGGGCTCCCGGGGTTAATCCGTCAGAGGACAATCCGTCAGTGAAGGACAATCCGTCATAGGACAATCCGTCAATGAAGGACAATCCGTCAGTGAAGGACAATCCGTCAAAAATTATTCTTTTTTAAAAACGATTTAAATGTTGGAGGAAAAATTTGGCGCGGGTTAAAAAACATCCCATATAAGCTTTCCCCTGTTATTCTATCCGGCTTTGGGTTTTTTCTTAATTTCCAAAAATTCAACCAGTTTAAAAGCAGCTTTAAATTCTCAATTTTTATTTTCTAATGACACATCTATAATTTTAGAATAAAAATATTTTCCACGAATTTTGATTTCTAAGGAATTTTTCGTCCGAAATTTAATATTAAAGTTAAAATTTTTTGACGGATTGTCCGGAGGCCGCTAATATATAAATAAAATCGATATAATTAAGGAGCAGTTTAAACGTAAATAATATTTTTAAAAGCTGCAATTTTAAAGTAATATTTTGTAATTTGACACAAATCGTAAAGAGACTTTCACTTGCTAAAACATTAATTAATTTATTTCGGAAAATATTGTCCAGCTGTAGCTCAGTTGGTAGAGCGGAGGACTGTAGTGGTTGAAGAGATCCTTAGGTCGATGGTTCAAATCCGTCCAGCTGGAATAATATTTTTACCATTTTCAATGAAAATATAAAGAAATAATTAAAATATCAAAATGTTTCTCGTGCAAATTAATTTGCAATTAAATTTAATTTTTTTTCTTTTTAGGGCCAAATTGGAGCACGTCGTCGACATGTTCACCACAGTAAAAATGTTGCGCATGCAGCGGCCAAATATGGTGGAGTCCCGGGAACAGTACGAATTTTGCTACATGGCGGCCATCGAATTTTTGGCTTCCTATGACGAAGGCTTTTAAGAGGCCAAAATAAATGCAAATTGCCTTATCGAACAAATAATAATCTCCGAAATACAAAATTCATTTTGCTCACACGTTCAAAGTCCTTTCTTTCATCGTTGGCATTTTGACATTTGCCGCATTTTTGTTGAATCATTGGATCAATTTGATCGATCTCCTCTTTTTATTCTATTTCAATTAGAGAAAATCCGAAGAAATCAAAAAAAGAATGCAATTTGCTGATTTGAAGCATTGTATTTAATTGCACCAGGATTTTCGTCTTTTTACACTTTTATTTAATGTAGAGCAAGCAATCTCGGTTGTGAATTACATTTAAACGTATTTTCTTCATTATCATCAGCATTATTATTATTATATTATTATTCCCAAATGTTCCAAAAATTATTTCTTTATCAGATATCCCTCAAAAACCTCTTTTTGAGTTCTTTATTCTTTTAATATTATTTTGATTTACTGAAATAAAATTTTATTTACAAACTTAGAGAATATTATTGCCTTTAACTTAAAACTAAAATCGGTTTAAAATAAATAGACTTTTTTTAGGAAAGGTATTAGGTGCAATTTTTAAGTTTTCTGAGCCACTTTTTAAAATTATTTCTGTTCTGGACTTGACTTTAGAACAGGAACAGAGAGTTTTTATGTTCCTTAAGTGTTTTTATGTTGCTTTTAATTAATGATTATAAAAAAAATTATTATTATTAACTAACTTCTTTTTCTTATTGATGAGCTTTCTGCTTTATTGAAGTGGGTTATAGTTACGGAGAGCACAGACCGTTTTTAGCTTTTGCGTCCATTTTTAATGCCGACAAGCAGCAACTTTCTCACCGTGAAATAAAAAACAAAATTAAAATTTCACATTGAATTATTTTTGCAATTTATATTAAAAGTTATAATCAGGCCTAAGATTTTTTGGGTTTTCTATTTTTATGCAGCTTTGTTTTGGCGAGTAATGCATGAAAAACATGTTTTTAGCCGGAAATTTCGTCATTTAGCGAGGCTATTCGGACCTAGAAAAACCTATTTTGGAGTTTTCGCTTGTGCCTATTTGGGCATTTTTGGCGACTTTTTTGAACTTTTGTGTTAAATGAAATATCTCGACTGATAATTTCATCATAATGTAATCATTCAGTTGTTAATTCACTTTTGTGACCTGATTTGAAAAGATAAATGTTGCGAAACATTCGATTTGTTGTGAATTCGCCCCAAATGTAATGAAAATATGAAATTGATGAGTATTATTTTTTACAATTTTTGTTTATTAATTAAATGGTCTCCAATTGGCATTTGTAATGCTACACCTTGGCGGATCACTTGCATTTCACCACCCGTGTCTTGCGCATCTTCTTCTTCATTATTAGCTGAACTTTTGTTAGAAGTTCCGAATGCGTCGGCAGAAGCGGCAGAAACGGTCAGTCGCGCACTGACCGGAATGACGAGTTGCTTAAGCTTAAAATTAAAAATAAAATTATTTAAATAATCTAACTCGAAGTTTGTCTTCGGCACTCCCATAAAAAAGAATGATTATGGCAACGAGCATTTAAAGTATAAAAATACAGCAGCTAAATAAAATTTATAGAGGAGCTTAGTACTTGATTGATTTATTATAAAATAAAAATGTTATTCCTCAATTTTTCTGTTTAATTTACTTGAAAAAATGAATTGTCCTTTTTTGAAAAGATTGGTGTGGCGGCCATAAGGCCACAAAAAGTTCCAAATTGGTGTGACCAATTTGGTTCCGCATATTATTTGCACACAATGCTCTATAATAGGGAAGGTACGTAATTCACACAAAAAGTTAATTAATATTTCCGAATAATTAGATTAGAGGTGAATTGGGGTGACGGAATAAATGCAAAGGAATGAAAACAGCAAAGCAAAGGCGTGCCCTGGGTGGCTAGGCCAAAAAATTTTTGAGAAAAACCCATTGGGGCGGGAATTTTTGTCTTGAAACAGATTCTTAAAAAACCTGGGGTTTTGGAAATTTTTCTTAACAAAATATTTTTCAAACCTCTCTCGAGGGGGGTTACAATTAGRAGGTTTCAAATGGAAGGGGGTTACTAATAGATCAATCACAAGTTTATTCCACTTCTAATACTACTTTTGTGATAGTGTAACAGTTACAGTAACATTTCGCAATCCATTCCAAATTACTGTCACATGTGTAATTTTATTCTTCGGACTTTATTCACTGGAGTGGTGCCGTCACAAAGGCATCCGGTCTTCACACCTCCGGGGGAACGCCGTTGGAAGACTCGCCCGACGTATCGCTGCTGGATTCTGAAGAGAGTCCTTGCGGGCTGCGCTTCTTTCGGCCCAATTGGCCATTGGATAAGAGCTCTACTATCGTCTGGAATGTGCTGTTGCTTGGTGTGGGGACGAAAGGAGCGGGTGCCACGCCGGTGTTGTTGACTAGTGGGAAGTCGGCAGGACCCCAGCCGTTGCCGCCTCCCCAGCCGTTGCCGCCACGACGAGGTCCCCAGCCGTTGCCGCCACGACGACGCCCCCCGCCGTTGCCGCCACGACGGTGTCCGTGCGGGCTGCGCTTCTTTCGGCCTATGAAGCCAGGGTAAAGGAGCTCTAAAATCGTGGGTAATGTGCTGTTGCTTGGTGGTTGGGGGACGAAAGGAGCGGGTGCCACGCCGGTGTTGTCGTATTTTGGGAAGTCGGCAGGACTCCAGCCGTTGCCGCCACGACGAGGTCCCCAGAGTCCCCAGCCGTTGGAAGACTCATCCGACGTATCGCTGCTGGATTCCGAAGAGTCACTTGAACATTGGACGACAAGAAATGCCGCAAATGCGAAGAAAAGTGCCATTCGCAAAGTCAGAGACGCCATTTTGTTGTAGAAATCAATTTGATGGTAAAAAACAAATTAATTTTTAAATTAGCAAATTTTGAAGTGGTTGAATTTGATAATTACTGCTCACTTTTATATTCGAATTTTGCCTGTCAGCAGATGAGACTTTAGGCCATGATCAGCTGGGCAATTAAATTTTGTACTTTTGTTAGAATTAAATGGAAGGTTAGGAAAGAATTCGGATTTCTTACGCAAATGTTCAAACAAATGGAATTGAAAGGATCACAAAAGCGCATTCTTTCAGACAAAACCAAATTGAGCAAAAGTCATTTCACCCAAACTTTTCATCATAAACAATTGGGCAACAAATCATCCGGTCATTGATTGGCACAGCTGGGGGGTTCCATACATTCATTGGCTTTCAACGTTTTTATTGTGGCAGGCAATTAAAATTTTAATAAAACGTTGATTATTAAAAGTCAGTGAGCTCCAGACTAGGGTTGACGCTTCCGACCGGCGGGGGTGGAATCATAAGAACGGGGTTAGGTAACCATGGGTAAATGACCTGGTTAAATAACCATGGTTAAATGGCTTGGTTAGTTAACCACGAAGCCGCATCATAAGAGCAAATTTAACCATTAGCTCAGGGTTAACCAGCTTCTTATGATATCGTAATCTAACCTTGACCAAAAGGGTCATTCATCTCATGGCTCAAAACACGATTTTATTATTTTTATAAACCTGTCCAATTCTTTTCTGGGTTTATTGCAGTAAATGATAATAAATATGAAAAACGACAAACATTAATAGTCGTTTATACAGCTTTTTTGAGCTGTCTTTTTTAAATTGTTTATTAGCTTGAAATAAGGGGAAAATACTATAAATTTTTATACCATTTGATAGAGAAAATTCTGAACTTTCCAAAACATAATTTTTATTTAATTTTTTCCTTCTCATTTTAAAGGGTTAATATGCTTGCAAGAGTTGATGGTTGCAAGTTTACTATTCCTACCCCCTATGGTAGGAATTTTACCACGAACTCGTGGTTACCTAACCACGTGGTTACTTTTCTATGATACCGGTCAAATTTTTACCACGGATTCATGGTTAAATGACCGGGTAATTTGACCGTGAACTGGCGGTTCGTTCTTATGATACGGATCTCATGGTTAAATAACCCTGAGCTCGTGGTTATTTAACCATCACCTCGTTCTTATGATCCACCCCGGGCCGTACCGTAGAACCGGGATTTTTCGGTTCGAATAACCGAAAAGTTTCGGTTCAGTTCCAAGATAGGGGTATTCGTTGCCAATTCAAATATTAGCTTACATGTTGTCTCCCGACTCAACAAATGATAAATGCGTTACGCACATCGGTACGCTTAACTTCAGTTCTACACGTCGAGTCCTACTCAAATTTTCATCCATCCTGAGAAAACATTTTATTATTTGTAAACGGGCGGCAATTTTAGGTTTTAATCTCTGTTGGTCTTTTGAGAGGCCGATGCGAACTTTTCAACAAAAAATCGTTTATTTTGGAAATCTTGGCTTTATTAATATTTATAATTGAGTATTGGGAGATTGCGGTTCAAGAAAATTAGCATTCCGACCTGTTCCTGTTCCGTGGGCAGGATTTTTAATAGTTTTTTGAATCAGTTTGAAGGGTGAGGGGTTGGCGGTGCCGATAAGCGCCGCCGAGAAAATTTCGAATTTTATGGAATTTGTTAAGAAAAATGGCCCAAAAAATGCATCGCGGAAAGACGAAAAATGATTAGAAAACTTGCAAAATTTTCCGGACATTTTTGAAATCCAGATTCCGAGTCTTACTCGAGACTTTTTCAAAAAATGTAATTTTAAGTTCAGAAAACTAGACGAAAATGTTAGTCGTTTTATTAGGGGTTTTTGTCGGCGATCAGCGATGCCGATCAGGGGCTGGGCGAAACTTCGAGTTTCGCGAAATTTCGGGTATTTTGGAGCTTCGAGTTTCGTGTTTCGGGTTCGGGAAAATACCCGAAGTTTCGGGTCACTCCAAATCCAATTCACGCAGCCAAATTAGAGTCCGGCGGGAACGGGATTCCCGCTCCCGTTCCCAAACTTTTTTGCCGAGCGGGATTTTTTGCGGGAGCGGGAAAAACGCGGAAATCCCGCCCGCACTTTTTGAAATTCCTGTTCCCGCTCTTAAGATTTCTGTAGCTAATTTTTGTTAGAGAACTTGAAAAGTGAGCCGACCCCTTCTAATTCTTTAAAATGTAAGATTAAAATTTTTTATTAAAATTTTCTTCACCCCCAATTCCCGACCCCGAAAATTAGGACGTTCACGATCCCCGAGATAGCCAACCCACCGACCCCCGGCTTTCCCGCCACTGATGGGTCGGGGAGCAACCCTAATTTGAGACCAAAATTGATAAATTTTGAACCAATCCTGTTCAGGATCCTGTAAATTTTACAACAGAATTGGCAGGATCCTGAATTTTACAGAATTAGTCATGAGGATCCGGTCCTGTAAAAAATTTTGAGCTTCAATTTACAGTGCTTGCTGATTATTGTTTTATTTTTGTTCTCAGACCGACATTCGTACTAATTTTAAATTTTTTTTTTTGGCATTGTGTTTTATTTATTCACCTTTTTTTTCTCCAAATTTCGACCAATTTTCTTAAAACTCCCTAAATTTGCGCGACTTCTGTCACCGCAAAATGGGTTTCTAATTGTATCATACATATTTAGTACCAATATTGTCATAAAAAAATTTTGTCCGATAAATGGACAAAGTCACCTTCTCTCATTCACTACAACTACAAAATAATCAACAAGAAATAACAAAAAAGAAAATGTAGGCAAAATGCTTTATTCTTTAATGTATATATTTTTGCATTTACTAACGAAATAAATCGTTTTTGAAGGCGCCACTTGCCGTCGGAGGTTTGGCACGCCGTGTTGGGCTTTATTTGCTGTTCCGATCTGGCACAGAGCGTCAGTTTGACCTGCGCACGTTTCAGCGCCATTTCCAGTAACTTTTGGGTGTTTTTGCTACTATTATTGCAAAGAAACTATTTTTATGGTTTCCTAAGGATTTGGATATTAATCCTTATAGAAATATTTTAACCGAAAATTCGGAAAGGGATTGGAGCTTTTTCAGGAAAATTCATTTCCGAGGGATTTTTTTCATTTCAAAGGCTTTTAAGCATTCATTACCCAATTTTGATGTTTTTGTGAACATTCAGACGAATGGTTGGCCAAGCGCAATGCCAGCACGGTGCCTCCGTTGGAGTTTCGGCGTTTTCGCTGTCTCAAGCGTGGCCACGACCGTTCCGTCGCCTATCGGGCAGTGCTTCGATCGCGCGGAAACGACCGGAATTGGCCAATTGCGGATGTGCCACCGCCTGCCCATTTTGGCGACTTCAGCTCAGTCAAAATTCGGTCGGTTGGCCCTTTTGCATTATGTTTTTAACCATTTTAACTAATTTTTTTTTGTCATTTATTACAGCTATTTTGATGACCAAGTGTTGACCTTTCTGCGCAACTTGCAGCCGTTGTTCGTCAAGATCAAACTGTTCGTCTTTTTTCGGTTTGGCCCGAAGAATTTGGATGCATTTGGCCAAATCCTGCCGCTATTAGCGGCGACGGAGGGAACATTTGCGCTGGTGATCGACTGCTTCCTGGACAAAACGACAAAATTTGGTCTGATTTATCAGAACCACGAGCACATTCTCGAACGGAACGTTTATTTGGTGGCCATCAACTATTTCTTCTGGTTTGATTTGCATTTAACCAGGCGCGTGCCCGAAATGTTTTTTTGAGAAAAACCCCTAAAGTCGGTCCTTTTGTTTTGCAAAAAAATTCGTAATTTTTAGACCAATTTTCTTAACAAATATCATAAATGCTTCCAAAATTGCTCTCGGCGGCCCACCGCCAACCCACCTGCCCAGGAAGTGAAGCAGTTCTCAAAAAAAAAATTGTTTAACAGATTGTAGTAAAAGTAAAAAATTTTTTTTGTTTTTTTTTTAAAAATTGTATTATGAAAAATGTAATAAAACCGAAAAACACCCCCTAAAAATCGACCCTTTTTCCCCCCAAATGGGCGAAGATTAATCTTAATTAGATTTTTTAGCGAATTCGCAAGTGCATTTTTTTTCATATACTAGTAACATACTAGTAGTAGAGCAGCTGTTCGAGAGTCTTGGTCTCGAGTCTCGTTTCTCAGTAAATTTCAAGTCTCGAACACCCCGAACACAAAGTATACATTTAAAAAGTTGGCATTTTTGACTCATTTTTATTTTTTGTTTTTGTGAAGCACTGACTTTGGACGTCGCATAACGGGCCAAGAAATGGAGGAGGAAATATCGCTTTTGCTCCAATGGCTCCAACAGACGGAAGCGCCGATTGACAATGGAAAGGTGCGAATGTTGGCCGTCCTTCGGCCGTCCGTCGAATTCCGCGATCGCCTTATCGAATTGGCTTTGGAGGTGAATTTTAAATTTTTAGTTTTTTAAATTTAAATAAACCACGAAATATAACATAAATTTATTCAGGCCCGTAGCCAGGAATTTTTTTCGGGGGGGGGGCAGTTCTTAGGGGTGTATTTTTTCCTTTTTATTGCATTTTTGTTAAGCAATTTTTTCAAAAAATTTCGTTTTTAGGGGGTTTGTTTTCCGTTTTTACCCCCCCCCCCGCAAAAATTTTTTTTTGACATTTTTGAAAATTTCTTAACAAAAATAGA
>MEIZ01000052.1:91423-114449 GCA_001723225.1 Globodera ellingtonae
CCTCCCCCAGGGAGGGCTATAATTGATATTAGAATCAAATAGAGGGGGGCTTCTATTTTTCAAGAGGGGGGGGGGGCATTTGATGATTCAATGAACAAAAAAGAATTGCCTTCCATTCAAAGTCTTCTTTTGCCAATGCAAACGTTTTCAACTCAAAATCATTGGGCGTTTCGGCATAAGAATACGCTCTAACAGAAAAATCCGCCCCTCCCATTGGAACGCGACAAAGGGAATAACCAATGCCTAAAAATTTTGTCAAATTTATTTTTGTTTAATTTCAGAATGACGGACCTGCTTCACGGTCAAAATATGTGCTCAAAATATTATGTTGAGTCGCAGAGCTCAATTTTTGGACATTAAATCCGGCAGAATCAGTGAACGATCCGCCGAACCCTTGCACTTTTTGATAGACATGAGAAGCATTCACTTTGATGTGCAGCCAAGATTTGGGTTCTGCTTGACCTTTTTCTGAAGCATATTCGACAATTGTAGCAAAAGCGGCGTGACCGGACAATCCAACAGGGACAATTAAACAGTAGTGGGTGGACAATTCGACAAAAGTGGATAATCCGACAATTGGACATCGACAGTGACCAAAATAATGACAAAATGTTATGAGAAGAAGAAAAATCCCGTGCCATAGAAACGGCATTTAGCTCGTAAATAGATTAAAAGAGGCGAATAACACGGCGCGATGGCACTAATTACTTCAATTTGTTGCACAAAAACTCTTTTGTATCTTACCGCAATTTCATTATTTTTGAAAAACAAATTAGTTTTTTATCATTGTCGGATTGTCCATTTCTGTCGTTGTCTGATTGTCCACTGCCGTATTGTCCGGGAGCCCATAAGCAGTGCTTATGTATTTATTCGCTTTAAAAGCAATTTACCTTTTTCACATTTTGGAATGTGCTGGTACCGTCCCGTACTGCTAGCTCTTTTTGGACCACCTTCGGCCGTTTTGATCGGTACCATACATTGATTTAAACGGTATTTTTCCCGATCAGATACATAAACAATGGCCTCATCCGATCCGATCAGCAAATTCCCATCAAACGGGTTAGGCTGGTCGCAATGTGTGCCGTTGCAGACGCAAACAAATGAATCCGAGTTGGGAAAGCGTCGCTGGTGACATTGATATTTGTTCAACAAAGTGTGACTTTGAAAAAGAAAATAAATGGTTTTCCCCAAATCTTATCAATAAAATATTAATAAACATTATTCAGAATTAAATATTTAATTCTCCAAAATTAGCTTACCTTTCACAATAATAAATTGGCAATAAAATTACTACAAAAAAGTAAATGTATAATTTGTTCGAATGTTCGAATTTAGCCATTTTTTAGTTTGATAAATGCCTCTAAAATTGTTATATTAGTTAGGGGACAAATTAAACAAAAACCTCAGCAGTTGATTGAACAGCAGCAGCACAATGATGTTCGGCGAGCGAATGCGTCTTAAGCATAAACGAGCAGACATTTAAATCAATCATTTAATGGGCGAGCGAGTTGGTCGTCTCAAAGTAATTAATAACAAACTAATCATTTGAAAACTATGAAAGCTCCTACTTTAAACATATTTTAGGCGGTTAATTTAAATGATCAAATTTGTCAAATCTTGCCCAAGGCCGACTTTCGGCGTTTCTCTTTCGGTTTAACCGGCTGGTTATATTTATTAATCTTTCATTAGCGGTTTCTTCAAAGGCAAAATTTAAAGTTGCTATTAAAAGAATTCATTCATTTTTATGACAATTTGACCAAAAAATACAGACATTTGATTAAAGCACAATAAAAGTTGTATTTTTTTAATGTTTTTGCTTTGATTAAACTGAAGGCGTTCTTCGGATGTGACTATATTCAGTGCAAAAAAAAGAAACAATTGAACTGCTCTCATGCGGGGGATCCGGTGCTGCTGAATAACGATATGCCGTAGTTTTTATGTCCTTTTTTAATTTTAAGAAAAACGAAAGGATTTATGCGCTTTTTGCGGGCAGCAACGGCTTCCGAGACGCTCTCCGCCGGGGGAACTCCGGTGCTGTTGGCCGGTGAAGGGCCGCCACCTCTCCCGCCATTACGACGGAACAGCGCCGAGAAGAAGCCGCCGCCGAAAGGACTTCGCTTGCGACGATCGGAAGGCCCATCCTCCAACATTTCAGGGCTGCTGAGTTGTCGTTTTATTTCGTCGGGAGGTTCTTCGAATTGTTCGGAAGAGTCACACGAACATTGGGCGACAAGAAATGCCGCGAATGCGAAGAAAAGTGCTGCACGCAAATTCAAAGTACCCATCTAAATGTTTAAATAATTAATAAATGATTTTTGTGATTGTATAAAAGCAATATTTTCTGTCGTTTTATAGTCCCAATTAATTGTTCGAATTTCGGGACATATTTGTGCGTAACGTTTTGCCCATCAWCAACTGAACAAACAGTGGGTTAAGCATTTTATTGCGTTYATAACTTCAACTCTTCGTTTGTTTGTTACTGCACTTTTGGTGATTAAATAAAATTTCATTTTTAATGAACGTCGTTTTGAAATATTCGCAGATGTACAAACCAGKGATGTAAGCGGATTTCCGGATTTCGGGAGCTTTTTGGGTCTGGAATCCGGATTCCGGACGTTTTTTTGGTGGAATTCCGGATTCCGGACTTTGGCATCCGGTTAAATTCCTGGTACAAACAAAAGAACTCATAAAAATCATTAAAATTTAAATTAATAAGCTGAATAAAATTCGTTCAATTCAAATTGGAGGCATTAAGTGGGGAGGAATACCATTCACTTTCCCTGCCACGTGCCATATTAGAATTTAATAATGAGAACAGAGACCGGACTTGAGCTTCGAGCGAGATGTCGAGACGAGATTTCTCGAGAATCTCGAGTCTCGAAAAATCTCGAGCCGGAATTTATTTATCGAAAAGATAATTGTCAACCAATCGCAAGGAGAAAATTTAATTCAGTAATGATAGTTGATCATTTTTGTGCTTTGTCTTCAAGTGATGAATTCAGGCCTTTTGTGTTTGAGCCCTTTGTCTTGATTTTGAACTTTTCTTCGCCGCTGGACTTGCAAAGTTCACATTTAGGGAATTTTTTACAAAAATTGGCAATCTGTGTTAAGAAAGGCACTATTTTCATGAAAAATTTTTGGAGTCGAGATCGAGAATCTCGAGCTTCATTCGAGCGAGACTCGAGACGAGATTCTCTAAAAAATCTCGGATCTCGAAAAATCTCGAAATTGAGTTTTATTCGAGACGAGATGTCGAGACGAGATTTCTCGAGAATCTCGTGGAGATTTTTCGAGATCTCGAGACGAGATCTCGTCTCGACCGGTCTCCAATGAGAACCTCTCTACTCAATCTTCAATTTTCTTCAGTTCATCAAATTTAAAGAATGCTGTTTTCTTTTTCTAATTACGAATATATGTGATCTTTCGTCGATTATTAAATTAATCGCAACTTTTTTCCCATCATTTATTGTCCGGTTCAGCACCGTCCCTCACAATGTCAGTGCGGCGTCGATTTCATTCGGCTCCAATTTGTTGTTGTGGTTCAAATCCAACTCGGAGAACCAGTGACGCGTGCTCGGACTGGTCAACTCGCTCTCCGTCATGTTCCAATTAGAGACCAAATAGTGCACCTAAACAAAGTCTTTGTCAACTTGGCGTGAGCCACCGCTTGGCGCCAACTTTGAAAATTTGAAAAGCCGTTTTGTTATTGTTAGCCACCCAAATCATCAAAAAAAAACTTACCTATTAAACGAAATATGAACGATTCGAGACTCTTAATTTAAAAAGAGTTGTGACTTGAATGCGCCAAAATATTATCTAAAAAAAGATCTCAACGCAAACGCAAACGCATTTGATTAGATTAGCAAGAAGCGATCTTTACGAAAACCTGGTCTTCAAAATCCCGGTTAACCAAAAACCGGGTGTACCATTTCTTAACCGGTACTGTCCTACTTTAGCAACAAACAGTTTATTCCACTTTTATGCAACTAATCCATTCCAAATTACTGTCACATGTGTAATTTTATTCTTCGGACTTTATTCACTGGAGTGGTGCCGTCACAAAGGCATCCGGTCTTCACACCTCCGGGGGAACGCCGTTGGAAGACTCGCCCGACGTATCGCTGCTGGATTCTGAAGAGAGTCCTTGCGGGCTGCGCTTCTTTCGGCCCAATTGGCCATTGGATAAGAGCTCTACTATCGTCTGGAATGTGCTGTTGCTTGGTATGGGGACGAAAGGAGCGGGTGCCACGCCGGTGTTGTTGTATCTTGGGAAGTCGACAGGACCCCAACCGTTGCCGCCTCCCCAGCCGTTGCCGCCACGACGAGGTCCCCAGCCGTTGCCGCCACGACGAGGCCCCCCGCCGTTGCCGCCACGACGGTGTCCGTGCGGGCTGCGCTTCTTTCGGCCTATGAGGCCAAGGGTTAAGAGATCTACTATCGACTGGTATGTGCTGTTGCTTGGTGTGGGGACGAARGGAGCGGGTGCCACGCCRGTGTTGTTGTATTTTGGGAAGTCGGCAGGACTCCAGCCGTTGCCGCCACGACGAGGTCCCCAGCCGCCACGAGGCCCCCCGCCGTTGCCGCCACGACGGTGTCCGTGCGGGCTGCGCTTCTTTCGGCCTATGAAGCCAGGGTATAAGAGCTCTAAAATCGTGGGTAATGTGCTGTTGCTTGGTGGTTGGGGGACGAAAGGAGCGGGTGCCACGCCGGTGTTGTCGTATTTTGGGAAGTCGGCAGGACTCCAGCCGTTGCCGCCACGACGAGGTCCCCAGAGTCCCCAGCCGTTGGAAGACTCATCCGACGTATCGCTGCTGGATTCCGAAGAGTCACTTGAACATTGGACGACAAGAAATGCCGCAAATGCGAAGAAAAGTGCCATTCGCAAAGTCAGAGACGCCATTTTGTTGTAGAAATCAATTTGATGGTAAAAAACAAATTAATTTTTAAATTAGCAAATTTTGAAGTGGTTGAATTTGATAATTACTGCTCACTTTTATATTCGAATTTTGCCTGTCAGCAGATGAGACTTTAGGCCATGATCAGCTGGGCAATTAAATTTTGTACTTTTGTTATAATTAAATTGAAGGTTAGGAGAGAATTCCGATTTCTTATGCAAATGTTCAAACAAATGGAATTGAACGGAGACAAAAGCGCGCATTCTTTCAGACAAAACCAAATTGAACAAAAGTCATTTCACCCAAACTTTTCATCATAAACAATTGGGCAACAAATCATCCGGCCATTGGCACAGCTGGCGGGCGGGCGCCATACATTCATTCGCTTTCAACCTTTTTATTGCTTTTAATATTATTATTAATTAACTTCTTTTTTTCATTGATGAGCTTTCTGCTCTTTTGACGGGTCCACAAATTAGTGAACTTAATTAGGAAAATGTGCCTAAAATTTGCAAAAAAAAATCAACATTTTATAAGGTTTTCTGAGGGATGTTTTTTGTTTTTCGACTAAGAATCAATAAAAAAAATAGTGATCGGCCAGCTGGTGTCGACAACATCAAATAATGGCGGCACATTTAATCGTTAAATCCCAGTAAACTTTAGATTATTTTAAACTTTTTACAATTTTTATTAATACAATTTAGAAAAGCCGGTATAATGATTTTTTGGCTACGCTTCGATTGTCGTCCCCTCGGAAACAACTGATCGTCAGAATTGAAAAGCTTATTGTATAAATTCATTATTTGAGAATTTTATTTTCTAAACAATTGCTTAATTCATTTTAGATAAATAAAATTAAGCTCTAAAGTGAAATGTTCAACGTGATAACCGTCCCCCCGAGCGTTGTCTGCTTATCTTGGCCATCGTCAATCAACACAGCGATCGTCCGCCGATTGATAACACAAACAACGCACAAACTATAGGCAAGTTCATTCAGAGTGCTTGGATTATTATCAAAATGACTCGATAATATTTTCATAGTATGAAAAATGGAAAGATAATAATTTTAATATGGACAAAAACAAGGCACGAGATTGATTCAACACAAAATTCTCACAAATATAAGCAATGGAAGGACATAAAGCCAAACAGTGCACCCCCCCCCCCCGGGGGATTGGGGAGCAACTCTACCTAAACCATAGCCAATAAAAACCATCTTTGGTTTTATGATTTGCGCTCATTTTTGTAATCGCAGCCCTTCGACGCAAATAAGTCAATTTTAATTGATTATTCTTCTTTAACATATTAATAAAATTGTATGGCCACTATTAATGATTTTTAAAGAAGATTTCTTATAGATTTACGCTGCCATTTTAACAAAATGTTCTCTTCTAAATTCATTCGGCTATTCCTTCTCATCGGCATTTCGGCACTGAACTGCTCGGCCTATAAAATTCTGGTCTTCAGTCCGACGCTCAGTCGAAGCCATATGATCTCAAATGGACGGGTGGCCGATGCATTGGCCAGCGATGGGCATGCCGTGGTGAGTTCGGCGGAGGCGGGACAGAGCTCTTTTAACAGTCAAATTCAAATGTTCTAAAGAAATTATTGACTTGAATTTGCCAGAAATTTCAGACAGTATCTAACTTTGAGCAAATGCAATAAAAACCCAAAAATGCCCCATAACCGATCTTTTCAAATTAAAAAAATAAAAATAACATTTAATTTTTCGTTTCGAAAATTTTAGCTAAATGAAGTGAATTAATTGCGACTTTTTGAATGATTATTTTGAAGTTTTTGTAACTAAAATCCTAACTTTAATATGAAAGGCTGATATTTTTAAAATGCTCAATTTGAATTATGTTTGTTTTATGTAGACTCTTGTCGAGATACAGTACGCCGTGCCATTGGATGTTCTAAATGTAACAAAATTGWCAAATGTTTGGCACATTCCTGGCCAATTTTTTCGAGCTGAAATTGACGGAAAACCCTTCACCAAAATAATTGCCGACAATGCCTTCGAACCAGATTCGATTATCGCTTCGTTTTTTATGTCCAAAGCATTCCAATATACACTTAATGATGCCTGTGAAGGTTTTGGAGGAATTTAAAAAAACAAATTTAAAAGTGAATTAGCATTCTTCACAACGCAATCTCAACAGCTGGCCCTTCTGAAGGAGCAAAAATTCGATGTGATCATTTCCGAACAATTAAACTTTTGCGGTGCTGGCGTAGGGCACTTGCTGAACATTCCCATCAACATAATTCTCTGCAGGTTTTGTGTAAAAATCACAAAACATATTTTTTGTAATTTCTTTTTAGCACTTCACTCCAAGAGCACGTCACTTCGCTGATTGGCCTTCCGTTCCCGTCGAGCTACGTGCCATCATTGATGGATTCAAATGTGCCAGACAAAATGTCTCTTGTGCAACGATTCCAAAACCTAATGCGTCAATTTGTCGGCTACAATTACAATTATTATGGCATCGACCCATTGACACAAATTTTTCAAAAACACTTTGGGTAGGCCTTTCTTCTTGCAAGAACGGATTTTGCGCAAATTTTGCATGATGCGGGCTAGTGATTTTCGAGACCTAAAAAATGGTTATGGGAGCTGTAACTTGAGTGAATGATATTCAAAAAAGCAATTTCAATTCTTCTTTCAACATCATTTTTAGGGTACCTATAATAAAGTCTCGTGTTCCGAGAGTAAAAACTCGAGACTCTTGAACATAAAAGTACGGGCACACGAATATTTAACTTTTTGACTATTTGCAGGATTTCTAGATTTGTTGGATTAACTCGACGGGTCCGTTTCTCATTTCGGCTTTAGCTCAGAGACAGCTGAAGTGACTCATTAAACATTAAATTGTATATTTTAAGACTTCTGAACCTTTTAATTTCTTAAGAATTGGTTTTCCCGACCTCCGTTCAATTGTAAATCGGTCGCCGTTCATTTTTGTTGCAGCGGATGAATTTGTGGACTTTCCGCGTCCAATTTTTCCGAATGTTATTTATATTGGCGGACTTGGGATGGAAAAAAGCCATGGAGAACAGAAGCAAATCGCATTAAAAGTGTTCAAAAACTTTTTTTGAAAATTTCAAAAAAGCATTTTCTAAGGAACCCTTCCTGCGCGAAATGACCAAAGGCGTCGACGGCGTTGTCTTCTTCTCCATGGGTTCCATTATGCGCAGCACGGATATGCCCGAGAGCTTCAGACGGCACATTATCGAGGCTTTCTCCCAAATTACAAACTATCATTTCATCGTAAAGGTTGAAAAGGAAGACACGGTAATAAATTGGAATTATATTTAAATAAATGATTTTTTAAAAAACAAATTTAAGTACATTGCCAATTTGACGCTTCACTTAGACAATGTGTTTCTGACTTCATGGGCTCCGCAGTCGGAATTGCTTAGTAAGTACAATTCTATGTATTTGAATTCAAATCGTGCGAATATTTTCTGATTTATTCTGTCAACGAATTGGTGGAATTGAAGTCGGCCCATAATCCCCGCTTTTGATTGCCCCTTCTAATTTGTAAGACCATCCCCGTCTCCGTCTGTTCATCACACACGGCGGCTACAACAGTCTGTTGGAGGCGGCAAATGCCGGAGTGCCCGTCCTTTTGATGGGCTTCTTTGCCGATCAATACCGTAACGCACGGGTGGCCGAGCGGAACGGCTGGGGATTGGCCGTGGACAAGCGCTTGTTGCTGGAGAGCAGCGACCAGTTCGGGCGAGCCATTCGGACGGTGTTGGACGATCCAAGGCAAGAAAATGGACGGACACGCACGTCGTTTATAATTGATACCGTACTACTACTACTACTATTTACAGTTTTGGTGCTAATGCAAAGCGTACAAAAAAGTTGCTGTCAACCAAGGTGACAAAATTTTACATTTCCTTTTGCATAGTTTTTGATTCCCGCACATTTTTTTTGATTTTTCTGCCAATAATTTGTTCTCTTTTTTGGGTCCAATATTTGTCATTTTACAGCCATTCACTGCCAAAGAGCGTCTGTTAAAGAACATTCGCTTTTTGGAGATGAACGGAGGCGAGTTGCCCGAGCTGTTGAGCGAGTCTCGTAACATGAGCGCCGTCCAACTGTACAACCTGGACTTGGCCATGTTGGCCACACTCGCTTTGCTCACTTTGCTAATTATTCTTCGATATTTGGCCAAATTTGCTTTGGCTTCTGCGATTTTGATGAAAAGTTTGCTTATGAAAACTAAGAAAAACAAAGAAGAATGAGTGATAGTTTTTGTTCATTGTGAATATTGGAGGTAAAAAGTTGAAGTTTTCTATAAAATTTGGATTGTGTGTCCGTTTTTGTTATTATTAGTGGGGTTTAAGTATATAAATCTGGTTTTATATACCTTAAATAGGAGCTAAAAACAAAGTTTGGCAGTTACCTTAAAATATAACTTTATCATTTAAATTTTAATCTAACTACAAATGAATAATTAAAATAATTAAAACTTCGGAAATGATCAATTCATTTTTGGTCAAGAAAAGTTATTGTTAGAAGGGCATTTTCGGAATTTGGATTTATCTCTTGTAAAGTTCAAAGGAACTTAAAATATCCAAATTTGGCTGACTAATGACTTCACTTACACATCATTATAGACCAAATCGTTCGTATTTTGCCGTAGTTCCGATGAAAAATGAAATAAAATGTCACTGGAAGGCAACAAGAATCGATTTCCACTTTATTCGCCCACCTGCGGCAGTGAAGCAGCAATGTAATGGAATAATGTTATTATTTTATACATACAATTATTTTATACACATGTGCACATTCAATTCAATGAGTTGTACAATTTAAGAAAATTTGGTTTTATTTTATAAAACCCCAATTATATTAGGTAGTTCAAATGTGTTCTATTATTTCTAAGAGATTTAAAGCTGGTCAATTTCATGCAGGAATTTTAACTCGCAAGTTTCAAATTTCTCAAAAGACAAATGGAATTCTCATCGTGTCGCTTATCGGAGGATGTCTTCCGGTCAAACAGCCGGACTCAAGGCAACGAAGGACACGGCCAAATGCTCTTTGAGTTGAGCAGCCCTGTCCAATGCAAATTGTCTCCTCCAAATGCTGCTGCTTCTGATACTGCTGCTGCTGCTTCTTCTGATACTGCTTCTGATACTGCTGCTTCTGATACTGCTGCTGCTTCTTCTGATACTGCTTCTGATACTGCTGCTTCTGATACTGCTGCTGCTGCTTTTGATACTGCTTCTGATACTGCTGCTTCTGATACTGCTGCTGCTGCTTCTGATACTGCTGCTGGTGCTTCTGATACTGCTTCTGATACTGCTGCTGCATGTCTCGTGTGTGGTGAAGCAAGCAACGACATTTACTTCGGTGCGCCAGCGTGCAGTGCTTGCGGCTCATTCTTCCGCCGATCGGTGATGGGAACTCGCAAATACATATGCCGTAAGGGCAATAACTGTGCCATTAGTAGCAAAGGTTGGTTTAGTTTATTGAACGATTATAAATCCAAATGCATTTTTTTGCAGAACGAATGCGTAATTCATGTCGAGCATGCCGTCTGAAGCGATGCTTTGAAATTGGCATGGACATTTCCCAGAAAGTGTCAAAGCATTCACTCAAAGGTTAAGCAATTTTGAATGATTTATAAAATAAACATTTTGGCGCTAATTGTTGCAGAAAAGTCTTCAAAAATATCAGTTGCCGCCTCGAAGAACCGAGAAACAACAATCGCTTTATCCCCAAGATCGTCGCCTGAACTTGCCAAAGATAATTTTGTATCTGTCAGCACTGAGAGGGCATTTCTGAATATTGTAAATTTGCCTTTTAAAATGAATTTAAAATAATATTTTATTGAAAACAATTTTATAAGCAAAAAAACAAAAGTTTAGATTAACCCAATTTATCCAAAATCGTTAAAATTCATACAATATTTACGAAACGTTGAGAATGGACAACGAGCCATAGTCAATGTTCTTGAGGTGGAACGTAAAATTATGTTGAACAATCAGAAGGCATATTTTTAAAATATTACTCTTAAAAAATAAATGTTTAAAAAATATTTAAAACGAATTATTTAAAAAACGGAAAAGCGTACAAAGCATTGCTAAAATTATGTAATTTGCAGTTGCATATAATCAAACATGACGAACAGTCCCTAATTGACCGTGGCACCATCATACTTTTACTTACACACATTCGAGAACAATTTCCTCAATTCAACGAACAATCCACAGAATCCAAGGTTACAGGCGCAAAGAGTTCTTCGATTAAATGACTGATTTCTTTTTTTAATTAAATTTGATGTTGAAAATTTCAGATTGGCATCGTCAAAAGTTACTACTTTCAGTCGACACTTGCAAGAATTTGCTTTGCGACAGTACGCAAAATGAATTGAAATTGAATTAATTTGTTTTTAATTTAGCTAAAAATGTTTCCGAGACAAAGCCAGCCGCTCAAACATTTAATAGTCAATGGCTGCTGTCTTGCCACATTGAACGAACAAGCTTATTATTTCTCGCCTTACACTACGTACCTAGAGGAACGCATAAAGTATCATGAAAAGATTTAATCAAAAAATGTCCATAGAATTTCAGAATGAATTCAAAATTAATGCCCTTTTAAACTTTAAATTAATTGTAAATTTTAATGTTTTAAGATATGGCGCAGCTTGCTTTAAAAGTGTCGCCGCTCTCGTTTCCAATTTCCAGCCGGTGGAAATGACGCAACTTGAGTTGTGCGCCTTTTTAGGAATTCAATTTTGGAATTGCAGTAAGTTTTGCATCGGATATATTAACAACAGCAAGCTTGTGGGAATTACTGTCTGAAATAATTAATTGTGCCTTTTCATTAGTTGAAAAATTTGTGCCATTGTCTGCTGAGCAAAGCGCGCGTCGAAATGAATTTTTTGTCGAATTGCACGCGATGGTGGCACAAAGGGTTGGAATGAATATGGCACAAATTGCCATCCGATTTGGCCAACTGTTGAAGCTTTTGCTGGACACATCGGTCAAAATTTATTTATCAGAATATTTATTAATTTACAATTTTCATACTAAGATCCTTAATTATTGGGAATATAATCTGTTACATTTGTAAATTTATCAATTTTAATTAAACACAATTTTAATGCAATAATTGCGTAGAAAAAAAATAGACAAATACTTTTTAGTAATCTTTCCCTAAAAAACCAATTTTTAGAATTTGGCCATCGAATTGCAGGAAACTTATGCTATGACCGACCTTTTCTTTCCACCTATTATTTTAGCCCACTCGAACAAAGTCGTCGGTGCTCTGTTGAGTTAATTTTAATATAAATTCATTTTTATTTATTTTAAACTGAGAAAATAATTGTTTTTAATCACAAATTGAACCGTAAGGAAAGATTTTAAGACTTTTGTTCTCTAGAATCGGGACTGATCCTGACCTCGAGATCGCGACCGAACGCATCAAGCCAAGTGAGGACGAGACTCAAAAAGCGTGCAATGAATGTTAACTAGCAGGGATGCTATTTTTAATCTTTTGCCTATTTTTCTGCTTTAGGCATCCTAAGATTTTTCGAGCCTAAAAGTAGCATCCTGCTAAGTATCATCAAATCTATGCAATAAACTAGGGTAGTACGGGACCGGGACTTTTGGCAAAAACCGGGACTAACTAAGGGACAAAAAAAAAAGAAAAAAAGTTATTGGTAAAAAACCGGGACCATCATAGGAGAGTTTTGAAGAAATTTTGAAAAACCGGACCAAAATTTCAGTACCAAAATGTAAAAATAAAACATTTCAGTACTGGTCCCGGTTCCGTACTCCCCTACACTAAACCTCTAATTTATTTATTTATCTCCCTAATTAATTGTAATTGTTTAACGCATTTCTATGTTTTTTGTCGTCGTGAACTTTAAATGGTTTCGTTTGGCATTTTTTCAATAAGTTATTCCAGATTTCAAGCAATAAACTTTTAAAATTATATGTATTCTGTGCTCATTTTGTGTGTAAAAAAGGTGCTAATGTTTCGGTTGGAAGGTCCGGTCCCCCTGGACCGAATCGAGCCGCAAAGACAAGACCCGCTGCATTTTAAGCGAATTTCTGCAATCGGAAAATTTGTATTAATGTTTTTATCAAATTAAATCTTTTAATCGCCAAAATAAAATAACAATTAGTGGGGCTCAACATTCTATTCGCGGCCCCACCGCCTCACCTTATGGACAATTCGGGCCACCAGCAGCCTGCTGCTGAAAGCAAGCAGTTGGGTGCCTCTGCCTGCAACAACAAAACAAAAAACCCATCAAATCAAGCTGATATTTTTATTTACATGTTCAAACTGTTTGGATAATTTTAAAGGAATTATTTTATATGCAAGGAATTTCCTTTCCTTTTCTTTTTTTGTTTTTTGTTATTGTTTATTTTGGGTTTAATTTTTTTTTTTAAATCAATTAAAAAAAATAACAAATCGGCTTCATTCTTTTTTGTTTAAAAGAGATCGGATTTCATTTTAAAGAAATTCAAAGACCAGAAATCAGTGATCGTAAATTCGAACACTTGAACAGAACATTCTTAATTGTTTAAATTAATGCGTTTATTTAAAACTTCTAATTTATTAAGAATTACTTATTACAAATATATTAAATAAGCTAATTAAAATGCAATTTCAAATTTATATTTTTTTTTTTATGAATTTACTTTTCAAATTCATTCTCTACCCTTCTCTTTCTCTCTCTTTCTCTCTCTCCTCGCGTATCTTTAGCCTGTGCTGGTCAATTTTTTATAACCGTAGTTTTTTTCCACAATGCCCTCCGCCCATCGACGGCGGGCGGGCGCTGTGCGGTAGCGGCGATTGGATTATTGGGAGAGGGCGTAGAGATTGTTAAAAAACACGTTGAGCCAGAGAAAACGAATGGAAAATGTGAGGGTAGAGACGCAGAGTAGGGCTCTCGTCGAGACTCTCGACCTCTGAATTTGGTATTTTTGCATTTTGCTTCTCTGCTGCCCCCACTATTTCATCCCCTGAGCAAATTGGCTGCCCTGACGGCGCACGCCCTCGGCAATTTTGTCCCCTCGGGGGCGAAAAACGTCCCGCGGAGGGTCGGGATTGGATGGACGAGTAAAAAAAACCTGGGGTTGGTGCGGAGCAGCACCGCCGCCGATTTTTCAAGTTTTTTTTCCCTGACGAATGAATGGATGTTGAGGGGGGAGATTGGGAAAGCATTCATTCGGCCCGCCCGCATCTTTTCTTCATCATACCAATTTCGAAGATTTACCATGCATATTTATTTAGTTAGTAAATCTTATCACTTTTCCCGACTTGTCCAATATAAAGACATGTCATGGGAACTTTTTTTTTGGATTATTCACAGAAAACATAATTTGCAAATGCATTACCGGGAATTAATTCTTTTTTAATTTTTGGCTTTGCAAAATTTTTGAAGCTTAATGAAACATCAAGCAGAAGCTGTTTTTTTGTTGCTTTACGCCCGGCAAAAGCGTGTCCATTCTCCGCCCTCCCCTCCTAACCCCTCCCTCCCCTCGCCCATTCCTGTCTCTTATACACATCTAGATGTGTATAAGAGCCCAACACTGTCCGTCCCCCGTCCCCCCGTCAACACCACACAACTAAACAATTGCAGTTCACTTTTGGCAAAAAAAAAGAAGAACATTAAACGTTTGTTCTATGACAGAAAAATCTCCTAAATTAAACAAAACAAAAAGTTTTGAAAAATTAAAGAAACTTTTTGAATTAGGAGACGCTCAAAAGACATTTTAATCATTTTTGTCATCAAATTGAAAATCCTTTCGGCAGATTTATTCTTTTTTGAAAGGAATATTCTCGCAAACTGTTTCGACCGTTGCAATGGCATACTGTAGTTCAACTTCTTCGCCTAAGGCATTTGTTTTTGCCTTTCACACCGTAACCCGTTTTTTCGCATAAAATAAGATCGCCCCATCCGAACTCGTCATTAGTTGTGATTATGCCCCTCCCCCTCCCCCTCCCTCTCACCTCGTATAGTTCTTACTCTCCTCACATTCCGGTTTCTTCACCTCCTTTTTGTTTGTTTGTACCAATTTACTTTCCATCCTCTCCTTTGGTTCCACGTCCATTTTTTATGTGCCATATTCAAACGAGGAGGAGGAGGAGGAGTTCTAAAGATAAAATTGTGAAAGTATGGAAAAAACGAAGATTTGCAACGCAAAATTCAGGCAAAATTCAAATTAAAACACAAAAATGGGCGAAAAGTCATCCAACTGCAGCAGTACACCCCAACAGCAGCAGCCAACCGTTACGCCAAGTCCACCAATGAATGAGCAATCGCCGAGCACTCAACAACAGCAACAACAGCAGCAAAGCAACAGCAGGTGGTGGTGAACCAACTTAAATAAAATAATAATTATGCAAATTAAATTATAATTGTCCTTCATTTAATAGGCCAACTTCCTCCGTGCTGATTTCTGGTATGCGACCGGCACAATCGCTTGCCGAATGGCAACTTCAAGCAGTTTTATATCGTGCAAAACTTACTCAGTCGGTTTATTTGATATGTTAATAAAAATGGGAATAAACAAATTTGTTAAGGTATTTTGACACATTCATTTCCCAAGGCGGTGACGACATTGACCAAATCATGCAATGTGATGAGGAAGAATTTCTGGAAATAATGTCTTTGGTAAAAAAAATGATTAGAGAAAAAGAGGAAAAATGTTTTAAGGTTGGGATGGCATCGAAGCCGCTTCACGTCCGTCGGTTGCAGCGAATGCTGAATGAGTTCTCATTAAACCGGGCGCAATTTCTGATCGGTGCCGTCCCTTTCATTGGTTTGAGCGATTTTTGTTAAATTTTTACGATTTAAAATTCAATCTTTGATTTGAGGTCTTCCGCCCATCGATTTCGCCACAACTTCGTCTTCCGATAACCTCACTGCCGCCCTCCAATTCCTTGTGCCAGGTTTAGTTTTAAGGTTTATATAATTAAAGTTTATTGAGTCATCAACCTCCGATTGAAATAAATAATTATAATAATTAGGCTATCTGCCCACATTGATGGATCAGCACCAATTGAGCCATTCCCAACCGATGTCAACCTCGGGCACGCCATCTGACATCTTCTTCGCTGCTGCAAGCAGTTCAATGCTGAAAATGCCACCGTCCACACAAGAGATCCCACAAAATACGATCACCAATTCAGGACAGCTACCGACGGGTTCAAGCAGTTTAGCATCAGGGAGGGCGGAAATGCTTAAACTTTGAAAAGCAAACATGGCTTATTCTCTCTCACTCATAATGTGTAAATCAGTTAAATCAATACAAAAATGGGCCTGAATCTCTGTCATCTTGCTGTTTAGCATCGCCCAGTGCCACAGCAATTGCCCTTCCGTTGCCAGATCCCTCGTCCTTTCTGCTCAGCCTGGTCAATCCGTCCCATTTCACTACCAATGTTCATCAGCTGCAGCAACATCAATCGTCATCTTATCAACAGCACTTCCAAAGTCATCAACATCAGCCACAGGAAAATTCTGATGGCTCAACCAAACGAATAAAATTGTCCTCATTTTCACCACCTCCGACAACACCGACAACGACAACTGCAGCAGTTGTTAGCAGTGCCGGAAAAGGAGCGGAATCCGGCAAAACGGTGGATGAAACGGCGGGTAATTGCTTTTAATAATTTTAAGTTAATAAGAATTTCGTACCATTTTCTCATAAAGGATCCTTTTCGACTGCAACTTCATCTTCCAACGATCGCTTAACCGATGCCGAAATTTTGCGGTTACGACAATTAGCGCAAGAAATGATTGAGCAATTGCCGGTCCAATTGGAGCCGAGACAGGGTCAGAGCAGACGCCGGATGGAAAGGCAAGGAATCGGACAATTCATTCTGGGCCCCCATTTTGAACATTTTAATATTCAAGATTATGTTTAAAAAAATCGATTAACGAAAATCGATCGCAAATTTGAGTTCTAAGGAATTGAATATTTCAAAACACTTCACTGGGATGACCAAACCTGCTACCAACCAAACATTCTGATCAACAGAGGGCAATTGCAGTTTAACCACCCTAGGGCGCTAATTAGAGGGATCATAAAGTTCATAAAACAATTAAAGAGTTTTTACCCCTCTCAGGGCACTAATTCAGGGGTTTATTAGAGGCGATGAGTTTGCCGCCGGACGATCCACTCCGGCTTGAACATTTTCGTCTCTTTGCCCGCATCTACGGCCGATTTGACGCGAAGCGGAAGCCGAACAAAGCGCTTACACGGCACGAACGGATTGTGAATGAGGCGGCTGCACAGCTCAGTCTGCTTAGGCCGGAACTGTTGTCACGTCGAGATGAGCTGTTTCCGCTGGCCAGAAAGGTGACATTTAGAGCAAATATATTTAATAATTTTTTTAGCTTTAGTAAAAGTTTTCTCCCCGCGGGGGGGGGGGGCTCGTGTGTGCGCAAATTCGGCATCGTTGGACTGCTTTAATACAGTCCGAATACATGTTAGGCCAAAAAAATTGCTCGGCGAGTTGGAGGAAGATTTTTTTCCCGCTCATGTGACCTGCGCAATTGCCTGAATGCCGCTCTCTGATTAGCTTCTCCCTAAAGCCTTGTGGCACAAAAAGGCGAGTCCGGCCATCACTTTCGAGTCTGTAGAGCAGCCCATCCACGGTTGTGAAATTGTGCAATGAAGCCATGAGCTTTTGCTTATCCCTGGCCTCAATTGGCAAAGCTTTCGTCGTCAGGAATTCGTAGACAAAGCCCAGCTCGCTTCCTTTGGTTTTTTCAACCCATTCTTCGCGGTTTTCTGCGTTGTTTGTAATTTGTTGCCTTACACGCATTTCGCAAATTTTGCCGATTCGGAAAATTTCTTTTCCTGGGGTGAATTCGGGCATTTCAGTGCCGGTGATCGGGATAGAAGGATCTGCGATCACATTCTTTTTTCCCGGTTGGTACTCCACTTGGAGGATGAATCTCGAGTTCAACTCCAGCAGCCACTTGTCGACTCGGCTGTTGCCTGTCTCCGTTTTGCTCTTGAACATGTAAATGAGGGCTTTGTGGTCGGTGAAGACCCTGGTTGGCAGCATGGTAATAAATTGAGCGAACTTCTTTGCTCCGAATCTGATTGCTAACGCCTCCAGTTCTGTCGGGCAATATCTGCTCTCGTGAGGATTGCATTGGCGCGATGCGAAATAAATCGGGCGGATGTTCCCTTCTTCGTCCGGTTGGCATAAAACTGCTCCCAAACCGATCTTACTCGCGTCAGTTAGCATCAGAAATTTTCGGTCCGACTTGTTTTTCGCGGCTTCGAAATTAGGGAAGTGGAGCAGGACATCGCTCATAATCTTCGCTTTCAACGCCTTGATCGATTCTTCTTCCACAACTCCGATGGCGAACTTGGCGTCCTTTTTCAGTAACCCATACAGCGGTGCCGCAATCGGTCCAAATCCGTAGATGAACTTGCGATAGTACGCCAGAAAACCCAAAAAGGACTGAAGTGCTTTCTTCGATCTCGGTATTGGGAATTCGGTGATTGGCCGCATTTTGTCCATGTCCATCTTTAGTCCGTCGGATGTCAGAACGTGTCCAAGAAACGGGAGCTCTCCGGCCGAAAAGGCGCATTTGCTGATTTTAAGCTTGAGACCGGCTTCTCTTATTCGGCGAAAGACGGTACTCAGATGCTCCTTATGTTTGTCCCAAGACTCTGATGCGACTAGGATGTCGTCGATGTAAATGAACACAAAGTCGTTGATCAAGCCTTCGAAAAGATGTGTCATAAATCTTTGGAATGTTGCCACGGCATTGCTCAGGCCGAAAGGTAAGACGATAAATTCATGGAGTCCAAATTCCGTCACAAAAGCGGTTTTGTCGATTGATTCCGGATCCATTTTTATTTGCCAATAACCCGAAATGAAGTCCAAAGTTGTGAAAACTTTTTTCCCGCCTAATGCCAGTAGGGTGTTGTCGATGTTCGGCAGTGGAAATGCGTCTTTGACTGTCACCGAATTGAGTCCTCTGTAGTCTACACAAAATCTGAGCGAACCGTCCTTTTTTGGCACAATGACGATGGGAGAGGCCCAAGGCGAAAATGACGGACGAATTATGCCGCGCCCCAGATAATCTTGTATCATTCCCGAGACTTTCTCACGGTACGCGTAAGGCACTGGCCGCATCTTTGATCTGATCGGGATGGCGTCTCCGGTTTCGATTGTGTGGCTCACAAGATCCGTTTGTGTCAACTCCTCCTCCGTTATTGCAAAAATTTCCTCAAACTCGTTTAGCAGATTCATTAGCTCCAACTTTTCCGGTTCCGAAATCCTTCCTGTTTTTGACATTGCTTTGATGGCCTCGACGCGTTTATTTGCTTCCATTTCTCCAGCCTCATAACTTTGAGTGCGGAGCGGTTCCGTCGGTAACAATGCATTGTCCGCGTCCATAATGTATTCCGCCAGCTCGATCGCTCCTGTCACTTCTTCTTCCTCGGGTTGATCCCATGATGGCGCGAGATTCGTTATCTGACCGATCACTTTTCCCTCGGATACTTTTCCAACCGTTTGTTCCAATTGGATGTTACTTCCACTCGATATCGGCGAAATCACCACATCCTTTCCGTTCCACTCGCTTCCCACTTGTACTTCGACAAGTTTCGTTGACCCGGGTCGCAACTTCGTTTGGAAGATGACTCGCAAAGTGTTTTCCTGCTGCCGAACCTTCTCAAATTCTATCATTTCTTTGTTGGCTGCGTCATAAAGCATGAAGCCGAGATCTGCCAGTGAATTCGTTCCCAGCAGTAAGTTAAAGCCAATGACGCGTCGGTTACGTGAAAGCGTATATTGGACAGCTGACAGCCTTTTCGGTAGATTTGGAGGGTAACTGAACCATAGCACTTAACTTCTTTCCCGTTGACATCGGCAATTCGAGCTGCGTTTCGCGAAAGTTCTACTTCGCGTAGGTCCAGTTTGCCTTCTTTTATCAGTTTGTAGAAAAATTGGGCACTTATCAGTGATATTTGTGCGCCCCCGTCTAGCATCGCTTCGGTTTCGGTCCCTTGGACCTCCACTTTAACTATGAGAATTTTCCCAACGTGTTCACTTTTCCGTTCCTCGGCGTTAGTTGAACCGCTTTCCATCTTCAGCTCCTTCTCCAAAAATTCAGTAATTTCGGGTCCGAGCTGTACTCCGTGACAGACTGCGTTCGGATTGACATTTTCTTGCGCCACGATGCAGTTCTGCTTCAGGAAGTTCTGCGAGCGCGGCTGTGTGGGTCGATTTTGGGGGCTTTGTTGTTGCCAATTTCGGCTCGGTTCAGCACCGGTGGTCCGCATCGGCGTGTTGTTGGCTCCGGTTGCCATTTGAGGCCGGTTTTGTGTCTGCTCTGCGTTAAACTGGCTTTGCCTTCGCGGATGCCTACATTCCCGTGAGATGTGCCCCGACTCGTTGCAGTTAAAGCACACGATTCCTTCTCGCATATTCTGACCGAAATTCGGGCTTCGTACCTGCTGGAATCGTCTAAAGTTGTTTGTCGGAACCATTCTGTTGCGATCTTCCGCAATGTTTCCCTGACTTTGCCTTTTCGTTGCCTTTTGTATCGATTCCGCGCGTGTCGCCAATGCTACAAAATCATCATAGCTCATGCCCGGCCTGCGTGCCATTTCCAGCGAAAGAGACAATTCCGGGTTTGCCAATGCACGAATCAGATGTTTGACGGCATAATCATCTCCCAGATTTTGCGTTAGGCCTGGATATGCACGCGATACCAGGCTTTGGATCGATCCGCCAGTGCGTCCAAACTTTCGTCCGGCTTACGCTTTAGTCCGCTCATAAGCTCATCAAAAGCTCCCATCTCCCGACAGTCGGTTACTTCGAGCTGCTCTGCCATTGCTCGTCGTATGGAATCGAATCGGTATGGCTGGTTTGCCAGTGCAGCGTTAAGGGCGCGTTCCGCTCTGCCCGAAACCTTTGCCTCCAGTGCCGAAATTCTTCTGTTTTCTGGCCATCCTTCAGTCGCCGAAGACATTTTTTTGAAAAATTGCTTCACTTTGTCAGCGCCTTCATTCCCTCTGAGCTCGGGGAGTCGGTCCAGCGTCAGTACGTATTCGAGATTTCCGATTTGTATTGGCGGTGGTTGTTGGTACTGCGCGTGGTGCTTTTCTCGCTGCGGATAATACTGCGCTTGACCCCAATTTCTTTGGTGTTCCGCAAAATTTTGGTCTTCCCGCCGAAAGTTGGGTTGTGGCTCGCTTCTGGTCCAAGCTCCTCCAAATTCGTTTCCGAAATTTTGGTCTTCCCTCCGAAAGTTGGGTGGTGGCTCATTTCTGGTCCAACCTCCTCCAAATTCGTCCCAAAATTTTGGCGGCCATATCCCCCTCTGTATTCAAAATTGGGAGGCGGCGCGTTGTAATGTGGCGGTCTGCCTGGGCATAATGGCCTTGCCGAAGTGGCGGCCAAGAATTACATCTGTTGGAATGGCTGTTTTGTGCGTCACAGGGTGACCACGCTGATGGACTCGATCAACAACCGGTTCGGTACCGACTCCGTGCGCAAAATGGCGCTGCTGCTGGTTATCATCGGCGGCGCGATGCTGGTTTTGCGGCATGCGACCGGGATTTTGCCCGAACTGCGTCCGCTCTCCCCTAACATGTTGGAAACCTGTTTCTGGTAGCTGCCTTGCCGCAAAATTTTGCTCGGGTGGCTCGGGTTCCAAAACCATGTGGGGCGTCGACGCTGCACGCGGATTGAACACCCTTTCGGCGTCCCACTCTCCTCCAAAATTTCCCATTTCCGGCGCGATGAATCGCTGCTCTCTTTCTATTGGGTCCCCCCCTTCGCGTTGGTCTCTCTCTCCACAATTTGAAATTGTATGCCGTTACCATTGTCCTGCAGTAGGTCCTCCTCGTTCATGTCCAAATTGTTCACGTTGTCGGCCACCATGTTGATTGCTTGCTCTGGAACTTCCATAATTCGTCTTCGAATTTCCGCTGAGCCTAAAAGCGAAGTTTCGTTTCCCGAGTTCTGGTTTTGCTGCAAATTAGGTGCTTCTTCAATTATGGGGTGTGCGATCGGATTTTGTTGCACGATCGGTTGCTGTTCTGCGTTCCCTCCAGATTTACTAACTGCATCCTACGGTTGAGCGTACTCTGGCGAAGTTTGTGTGGCGAGCGAAGAACTGGCATTACTTTGCCTATTTTTCCTATTTTGTTACTTTTTGCAGAAAGAAATTCCGAGTCGAAAAGCTTTACTTCGCTTACTTTCCTTATTTAAACCTGATTTGTGGGATTTACTTTTCCCGCTGTCCAAAATTCGCTAGCTGTTTGCCGAGGATTTGCTTTTCCTTTGACGACAACGCGTGAGTTACTTTTCACGTTTTCTGGTGACTTCCTGTGGTTTGCTTTCCACAGTTCCTGTCGCTTACCCGTCCGATCTTTCCCTTAAAAATGAAAATTGCCCGCCGCTGATCTCTACCTTGTTTCGGGAGCGCCACGTAATAAATATCCTCTCGTCGGGTGGAGAGAATAGCGATAAGCAATACTCAATATAGGGGTCACGGGACAACTCTGATCCAAACCCAAACGCTTTTCAATATCACTTTATTGAGACCAAACGCTAACCAAACGAAGACAATACAAACAAATTAAGGTCGGAGAGGAAAACCCCGTTATCCCCCGAAAAAGACCCGAATATAATCTGAGTGTGTCCTGAAAAAAAGTGAGAACATTTGAGAAACAATTTGGGGATGAGATGTCAAAGGCATTATGCCAACAATTTAAGGGTACTTAACATTTATTTTAAATGAGTCAACTGACTAATTATCAATGATAACACAGGTACAATAAATAAATATATTTTTGGGCGAGATTTAGTCCGAGTTAATCTTGACCCAGCAATCAATGGATGGGGGTATTCGACGTTACCTTTCACCGGATTCTTGACTCTCTTCATCTTCTTCATCCCGATCCGGGTACTCGTCCCCCTTCTCGTGCTTCATCGTCGCAAATGTTGACAACCCATCGCAACATTCTTCATTGGATGTTGGTGATCCGTTCCCAACCGAACTCGGCATCATTGACGACACCCCTGGAGAGCCGCTTTTCACCTCTGACGACAGTCTCAAAGTCATCGGAAGTTCGAACAGTCGCGCCAACTAAAACTAATGCATAAACAACAACCTCTC
>MEIZ01000052.1:114530-134358 GCA_001723225.1 Globodera ellingtonae
GTACACCGAAGACGTGGCCCCGAAAGTGTGGCGACGAGCGTGGTAGGGGTGGGGACGACTGCCTGCGCGAGAACTCGAACGACTGGATCGATCGGACCGCGAACGAACTGCCGAACCCGTCCTGGCCTGCCGATTTTCAGCGCCTCCCTTCTTGTCCAACCGCAATCCCAACTCCCTGTCCCCCGGAAATCCCGGCACCTGCGTCGTCAGCCAAGCTTTCATCACGTGAAGTCCCTTCGACGTCATCTCTCCGCTCGCCGAAACGTTGTCGGTGTTGTGACCGTTGCCGTAGCGCCAAATCTCCAAAAGCGAACGTCCCGAAGCCGTGTCGTTACGAACTGTCCTGGCCCGCGTCCCTCACTGAAAAATTCCACGCAATTTCTGCACCAAACTGTCGTATTCGGAGTGTCGGTCCTTGCCCACTCGTCGCTGGTTTGGCTTGGCCTGGCGCTGATCTCACCCTTACCGCCCCTTCAGAACAACCGAATGCGCGCCGATGGGGTCAAATCGCTGTGGACATCGCTTTTCAGAGGGCGAGGATGTGTTATCATTGATAATTAGTCAGTTGACTCATTTAAAATAAATGTTAAGTACCCTTAAATTGTTGGCATAATGCCTTTGACATCTCATCCCCAAATTGTTTCTCAAATGTTCTCACTTTTTTTCAGGACACACTCAGATTATATTCGGGTCTTTTTCGGGGGATAACGGGGTTTTCCTCTCCGACCTTAATTTGTTTGTATTGTCTTCGTTTGGTTAGCGTTTGGTCTCAATAAAGTGATATTGAAAAGCGTTTGGGTTTGGATCAGAGTTGTCCCGTGACCCCTATATTGAGTATTGCTTATCGCTATTCTCTCCACCCGACGAGAGGATATTTATTACGTACCTCATGTGCAAATATATTTTGTAAATAATTTTAAAATAAATTTCAAGCAATTTAAAAAACTACTCTTTATAAACAAATGAAAAAATTAACATCAAAATTGTTAGTAAAGTTGCAAACGCCTTTCTTCTGATTCCCGCCCGCTGCAACCGTCCGTTACTGACTAACAACAATTAAATATTTGCCACAACTCGTTTAAACTCATATGGATAAATATAATTAAATATATTATGATTAGAGACCGGACCGATATGCTCCAAAATTCGCCAAATATGCGCATATATATGCTCCAAAAAAGGCCAAAATATGCATCAAAATATGCCAAAAATGCCGAAATATGCACCAAATATGCCGAAATATGCACCGAAATATGGCACTTTTGGTGCACTAATTTGCGTAATACTTAATTTTTTCTTCTTTTAACGTATAATTAAGTAGTTTTAAAGCTTTTTCGCGTATTATTTTATCATTTTTGGATAGTTGAAAAAGATCGAAAAATGGACGGTGGTTTTAACTGTCAGGCCAATTCATCGCCAGATGGCCATCTCCGCGCCAGCCACTCGAGCGCTGAGCCATTTCAGCGCGCGATTTTTCCCCTTATTTTTATGAAAATGTTCAATTCTTCAAGCATTTTTTTCGAAAATGACTAAAACTTATCGTTAAAAATATGAATTATTTTTCAAAAACAGCCAGAAATCCATGATTTTGGGTTCATTTTTACAAATTTTTGAACAAAAATCCAAAATATGCTCGAAATATGCAAAATATGCCAAAATATGCAAAATATGTAAAAAATATGCAGGAACCCCAAAATATGCAAAATATGTTTTTTTAAACTTGACCAAAAAAGCTCAAACCAACGCGAAAAGGCTATTTTTAAGCCGTATTCCTCAGAACATATGAGCATACAAAATATGCAAAAAACATATAATCCGGTCTCTAATTATGATCCATTCAAAAATATTGGGGTTCAACTTGTTTAATGTCGTCTCTTCCTTTTCCGTTGATCATTTCTCTGCTGATAGCATGATGCTATCAGAATGTCAATTTCGGCACAAGTTGCCGTCGGCAAATATATTTTGGCAAAGCCGCAGTTATTGTGCACGAAGGAACGAACGTCTTTCATGGCGTAAAGACTTGAATAATGTTCAACCTGATCAAAAAAGAATATTGTTCAAACTGATCAAAAAAGAATATTGTTCAAACTGATCAAAAAAGAATATTGTTCAAACTGATCAAAAAAGAATATTGTTCAAACTGATCAAAAAAGAATATTGTTCAAACTGATCAAAAAAGAATAATGTACGACCTGATCAAAAAACGTGTAAAGCAAAATGATTGGTTATTCGTCACCGACAAATAATATTTCAATGTGTTCACTTCAGTTGGGGGAGCTTTGTTTTTGAGCTAACAAATACTCATAAAATTTGCAAAAAACCCAAAATATGCAGGCCCAAAAAAGCATAATTCAAAAATGGAAATCATTAGTTTATGAAACATTTTACCATTTTGCAATGTTCCGGTGATAAAACCAGTGGCCTTCCTTAAAGTTTAAAAGCATTTTAGTTATTTTATATACCTAATTAAAAGTCAAAATCCAATTCTCCCTCCCTCTCACCATGTGAATCCCGTGGTACAGTTGCAGCAGCAGCAGCAGCAACAGCTGGTGGAGCTGTTATTTGCTGCTCATCGTTGTCCGGCTGTTGCTGTTGCACGTTCTGCTGCGGTGCCGGCTCGAAGTTCTGCTGCTGCTTCGGCTTCATCTCTTCGGATTCCGTCTTCGTCTGTTCGGCACTCTTCCGGAGTGGCGTTATTCTGATCAGCTGTGCCTGTTGCTGCATCTCTTTCGACAACCTTTCCGCCGCCATTTTGTTTTCCTCCTCCAAAATTTCTTCGGACTCTAAATTTAACAGTCATTTTAAATGCTAATAAAATATTTCAATCATTCCAATACGTTTACTTTCTGGTTCAGTTTGAGGAAGTGGCGCTATTGGCACATTAAATGGTCTCATTGTCGCTTTGATTTTGACGTCCGGGACAAACTGTCCCATTTTGTCTTCTGTCTTTTCGTCCCCTATTTTGTTCGTGCCACCATCAAACGCCGCGCCAGGAATACCTTTTTGAAAAGTTATTAAATAAAAAGACAGCAACAAACACATTGATTAACCCTTTCTGTCATAATAATTAATTAAAATATATTGGTGTAAGAATTTAAATACTTCGTGCTCGAGGCATTTTGAATTGAGCTTTTAAAGTGGATGCCATTGTTTGCAGTTGCTGCTGAATGGGTTTCCGTGTTGTGCTTATGTATAAATCGTCTTAATCAATTTATTTACACAAATAAATTTTAGTAACAAATTACCGCCAAATTCATCCACATAATCTTCTCCCTGTTGGCTTTCGTCTGATGCTTTTGAACGCTGAAATTTTTATACATTTATCAATTAGGTAATTATATTTTTTATTTATTTCGAATGAATAAAATGGTCCGATTTAAGCCTTTGTAACACTTAAACGGTTTTGAACGCGATTAAAATTTTTTAAGACAAATTATGTTAACTTAACCCGGTTTAAACGCTTTGCCAATAAAATTTTGAACGGAATATTTGTTTCAGCACATAGTAAACCCATAAATATGATTTCGAGTCTGGGACCTCAGAACCATATTTTTGATTCATAAATTGCCATATTCTTCAATCAAAATGTATTTAATCTAAAGTCACAGGTGTTGTAGCAGTAGTTGTCTGCATGCTGAGCTTGTTGAAGTGCTGCTTGGGTGCCATCACCTGCATGGTTGTTCGTTGTTGTGCCGAAGATGCTACAGTATCCTCAAAAACCATCGTAGTGCCAACTGCTGCCTCATTAACATTGTCATCGTCTTCAATGTACTGTAATTATTGGTAATCATTTTCTGTGCACTAAAAATTATTTAATTATTTTTTATTTTAAATTAAAATTAATTTTTGACTGTCCGTTCCATCCTTCCCAACCTCGATGATCGGTTCTGCTGTCGTGCCTTTGGTTGATGCATACAAATATCGCGGCCCAACACCCTCGGACCTCCGAGGGCCTTCTTCCCAACCTTAAAAACATTGAAACGATTTGCCTAATAACTAAAAAAATTAATAAAAGGGTTTCAAATTAAATTAAATTTGGTCTAAAAGTTGTTTAGTTAAACCAACCTAAAATGTCGGCGGGATGCTTTCGGACAAAATTGCGCTGTTGGAACCCGGCAAAATAGCTATTCTGTTGGGCCAGTTTCTAATTTTTTTTTTTCATTGTTTCTTTAATTGGTTAGATTTTTTTTTATTAAGATTTGTATTAATTTCAAGCTTTTAATTCTTTGATAATTAAGTTAAAACAGAAATTACCTCTTCTGATTCGTCGTCATCGACTAAAAAACATTTGTACCGTTTGGCCTTTCCATTTGTTTTGGCATTTGTTGTTTTTGTGCCGCCGCTTTCTTCTCTCCTCGGAGTGGAAGCGTCACGACTTTGCCGTAATTGCCTCACACGTGCCAATTGTGCTGAATTGCCGCTGAATTTTTGCATTTTATAGAAAAAAGTAAAGGACTTTTTTATTGTAATGAAAATTAATAAAAAGGAAGGAACTTAAATAATAATATATTCATAATGTTTACTTTCCCCAATAGTATTTTAAGAGATTATTTTATAACTTTTTTAATGAATAATACTTTTATACATACAAAACCGGATTATTAGAGACCTGCTTAATGAAGCAGAATTTTCAGATTTTTTGTTCCTTTCCCTCTCAAACAATCCGTCGACGCAACAAAACGTTGACAGCAAAATTATAAACAGCGGAACAAATTCGGACACACCAAACACAAAGTTAAATTGAGTAAATTTCTTCATTTTTCGATGTATAAAAACTGTTAGAATTAAAAAGATGTTAAAATATAAAAAGTAAATAGAAATTCAACGATAAATATTTACAAATATGCGTTCAAATATAAATTTTCATTTAAAACATCCAAAATTTGGAATATGAAATTTAATATTTAAAAAAGAATAAATATTAAACAAAAGAGTTTTTTTATTTATTTTGATAAGCCAATTACGAAAATAAATTGAAGCAAAAAAAAAAGCCTCGAATAGCGAAATTATGAACATGAATGAAAATAAAGCATACGAAGACGACGGCGCCCAATGTCTCCCGACGACACATCCTTTTCAGCGGGAGAAGTGCTCTCTCTCTTTTTATCGCCGGGGGGGGGGATGGATCACGACGCTCTGTTTCCGCTTTTGCCGAAGGGCAAATTCGCCTCGGGGAATGCGCAGATATCGGCTAAAGCGATTTTCTGATCGCGTTATCAGAAAAGTCGGTCCCGACAAAACTCCCAAAATAAAAAGAGGGGGGGGGGGAGCCCAAGAGGTCACCCACCAGCAGTTATGTCAATAAATAATAATTGCCGAACCGCGTGAACAAGTTTCTAACCACTCATTCATTCATTTATTCATTAATTTATTTTGAAAAAACTATCATTTTAAATAAAAATTCACTAAAACCACAGCCACCACAGCGATAGTTTAGTAGCAATTAGCCCGCGAAGAAAATGCACTCAGACATAAAGATCTGATCTATTCACTTACCGCAACCAAAAAATGTAATCATTCAGTTGTTAATTCACTTTTGTGACCTGATTTGAAAAGATAAATGTTGCGAAACATTCCATTTGTTGTGAATTTCGCCCCAAATGTAATAAAAATATGAAATTGATGAGTTTTATTTTTTACAATTTTTGTTTATTAATTAAATGGTCTCCAATTGGCATTTGTACTGCTACACCTTGGCGGATCACTTGCATTTCACCACCCGTGTCCTGCGAATTTTCTTCTTCATTATCAGCTGAACTTTTGTTGGAAGTTCCGAATGCGTCGGCAGAAGCGGCAGAAACGGTCAGTCGCGCACTGACCGGAATGACGAGTTGCTTAAGCTTAAAATTAAAAAATAAAATTATTTAAATAAGCTAACTCGAAGTTTGTCTTCGGCACTCCCATTAAACACTGAAAAAAGAATGATTATGGCAACGATCATTTAAAGTATAAAAATACAGCAGCTAAATAAAATTTATAGAAAAAGTTGATTTTTTTAGTACTTAATTGATTTATTATAAAATAAAAATGTTATTTCTCTATTTTTTTGTTTTAATGTGGCGGCCATAAGGCTACAAAGTTCCAAATTGGTGTGACCAATTTGGTTCCGCATATTCTTTGCACACAATGCTCTATAATAGGGAAGGTAATTCACACAAAAAGCTATTAATATTTCGCATAATCAGATTAGGGGTGAATTGGGGTGACGGAATAAGTGCAAAGGAATGAAAACAGAACCTCAAAAACCCCGGACCGAAAAGCTCAATCACAAGTTTATTCCACTTTTAATACTACTTTTGTGATAGTGCAACAGTTACAGTAACATTTCGCAATCCCTTTAAATATTGTCACATGTGTAATTTTATTCTTCGGACTTTATTCACTGGAGTGGTGCCGTCACAAAGGCATYCGGTCTTCACACCKCCGGGGGAACGCCGTTGGAAGACTCGCCCGACGTATCGCTGCTGGATTCTGAAGAGAGTCCTTGCGGGCTGCGCTTCTTTCGGCCCAATTGGCCATTGGATAAGAGCTCTACTATCGTCTGGAATGTGCTGTTGCTTGGTGTGGGGACGAAAGGAGCGGGTGCCACGCCGGTGTTGTTGTATCTTGGGAAGTCGGCAGGACCCCAACCGTTGCCGCCTCCCCAGCCGTTGCCGCCACGACGAGGTCTCCAGCCGCCACGAGGCCCCCCGCCGTTGCCGCCACGACGGTGTCCGTGCGGGCTGCGCTTCTTTCGGCCTATGAAGCCAGGGTATAAGAGCTCTAAAATCGTGGGTAATGTGCTGTTGCTTGGTGGTTGGGGGACGAAAGGAGCGGGTGCCACGCCGGTGTTGTCGTATCTTGGGAAGTCGGCAGGACTCCAGCCGTTGCCGCCACGACGAGGTCCCCAGAGTCCCCAGCCGTTGGAAGACTCATCCGACGTTTCGCTGCTGGATTCTGAAGAGTCACTTGAACATTGGACGACAAGAAATGCCACAAATGCGAAGAAAAGTGCCATTCGCAAAGTCAGAGACGCCATTTTGTTGTAGAAATCAATTTGATGGTAAAAAACAAATTAATTTTTAAATTAGCAAATTTTGAAGTGGTTGAATTTGATAATTACTGCTCACTTTTATATTCGAATTTTGCCTGTCAGCAGATGAGACTTTAGGCCATGATCAGCTGGGCAATTAAATTTTGTACTTTTGTTAGAATTAAATGGAAGGTTAGGAAAGAATTCGGATTTCTTACGCAAATGTTCAAACAAATGGAATTAAACGGAGACAAAAGCGCATTCTTTCAGACAAAACCAAATTGAGCAAAAGTCATTTCACCCAAACTTTTCATCATAAACAATTGGGCAACAAATCATCCGGTCATTGATTGGCACAGCTGGCGGGCGGGCGCCATACATTCATTCGCTTTCAACCTTTTTATTGTAAAGAATGTGGCAGGTAATTAAATTTTAATAAAACGTTGATTATAAAGTCAGTGAGTTTCTGACTAGGGTTAGCGCTTCCGACCGGGCCGTACCGTAGAAGCGGGATTTTTTCGGTTCGAATTTCAGTGGAGTTTGCGGGTTTTGAAGATTTTTGTAAGTTTATGGAACTTTGGATCAGAGCGAGGGAACTTTCCCCCGAAAATTCCCCGGGGTTCCCAGAGAATTTTCCTCCAATTCCAAGGGAATTCCTTGTAAAAAAAAGAAAATCGGGTGATTTTCGCAATTTTCCCCCGAAATCTAACTGTAGCTGGTGCGCCCCATTTTCAAAATAAAACAAAAAAAATTTAAAGTCGGGAAAAAGGCGTTTGTAACGAATTTATCAAATTGTCTCGCTCTAATACCGATTTAAGCAAAGTTACAATTCATCAAAGTTGGCCACAAAACCATTGGGGGGGGGGCCCTTTTGTTCAAACTAAAATTTTTTTTTAAAGTATGTTATTAATTCTCTTTTGTCAGAGCCTTTTAACTCGAACAGTTTTAGTCAATTTACCTTTGTTAATAAACAAATTATTTTGGGGGGACAAGGGTAAAACACAAAATTTTACCCCTAAGACTTTGGAGAAATTTTGCTTTTGAATAAAATAATTAATTGATTAATTTGTTCATCTCTTTATGGAAGAATATTTAGATGGAATTCTGTCTTAGTTAAATGTCGCCCGTAATTATCGTTTGTTTCATATTCAAATATTGTTAATTGCGCACTCCCGTCACGGGCAATTGGTCTAGTGGTATGATTCTCGCTTTGGGTGCGAGAGGTCCTGGGTTCAATTCCCAGATTGCCCCAATTTTTTTAGATTTTTAACAATTGAATACTTACTTTATTTATTAATTATTTATATTTATCATAGTATTTTGCCTGAGAATTGAGCTTTTTATTCTTTATTTAACGCATTAATTTAAAAGAAATAAACATATTAATTAAATAATATATTAAAAACACAATAAAATGTATTTAAATTATTATTATTATTTTGATAGCTGTCATAAAAGAAAGCTCTGTTTCCATTGTTAAAATAAAGGCGGCCGGCCTTCACTTCCCCATATTTTGTCGAGGTCCATTATTATCTCCCCCTTCTTTCACATTTCCCCCCCCCCCCACTCTTTCTCATAACATTTACACACCCCAAAATTGAGCACATTTCCATGGGCAAGCTTTTATTACACATAAATGGACTTCAAATGAACCTAATTGGAACTGATTCTGTGCTGCCGCCATATTCAATTCATCTGTTTTTCTGGGAAAACAAATTAGGGGGGAGGGAATCGGCCATAATCCCGAGGCTTGCTTTGGTGCGTTTTTCCTAATGCATCACACAGCCTTCGGGACACATTTTTCACTTCTTTAGAATAAATAATGTGTGCGTTTTAGTAGCAATATTAATTTTTAAGTTTGTTTTGGGAGTTAATAGACAAAAAAAAAACAATGTTTTTTGGGATGCTCTATATTTGTTAATTAAAGTGGTCCCTTCAATATTATTGCCCTCTGGACTGGGAGAAGCCATAGAGACAACCTTCATATTAGTAAAATCTATAGCTTTTTCTCGCAATTTACGTCGGACTTTAAAAGTCAATAATTTTTCATACATATTTAAATACTTAGAAAAAACATAAAATAATGTGGAAAACTCAACAAATTTCCATCACCATTCGTTGCAAGCTTTCTTTGGCACTCTTTTTGAAAATGGCCATTTTGCCAGAAAACATGGCCACTAAAAATTCGTCACCAGCCTCACAACCTCCGCTTCCGATTGTGCCACTTTGTCTGTTGAAATGCAAGGACAATCATATGGTCCAAGTCGGAAATCTTTTGATATTTTAATAATATTGCTCTAAATGTCATGAAAATTTCATTTAATTTTGAATTAAACTGTAAATAATCAAAATTAAATTATCATTAATTTGATTGTTACAACTTTACCAAGATGGAAAGCGAATGGTCGTCCAATTTTGTGTTCCCATTGAACGGTTTGTTGCGTTCGGGTGCAAGCAGTGAGCAAATGAGTGAAAGAGTAAAACAACTTTGCAGGTAAACACTTTTATTTTACTTTTTTATTTATAATTTTTTTTTAATGGTTTTAAAAAATTGAATTAAATTTCTTAAGACACAATTCTGAATTAGCAAATTGCCTCCAGGAGTGTCCAACTTCTGTTGAAAACGAAATCATGCAGATGGGACTTGAGCCGTGGCAGGGCATCTGTCTGAATATTCGCGGTAATTATCAAATAAATTCAATAACATTTTATAATAAATATTGTTATATTAAATAGATTTTAATTCGTGTTAAGACATGCAAACGCAATTTGGCTGCTGGAAAACGAACATCGACGCGATATTGTTGACATGCTCACTGGAAAGCCAGTTAATTTCCAAAACAATTTCATTTATTTATTTATTTTTTATTTGTCAGAAAATTGCGTTATGACATTGAAAGTTTTACGAGGAATGTCAGTGTGAAGTTGGTGGAATCAATTTGCATAGATTTATCCCATCTTTCCAACTGTTTTGTTGGCCAATATGGGCAATACTGTGGGCGTATCTCACAAAAGGTTTTATTTTTATTTTTTTGGTAAAATATTTGTCTAATTTTATTTTTTCAATTTTAATATGTTAAAAAATCCAAATTTTAATAAAATTAAAAAACATTATATTTTTCACATTAATTATGATATTCTTTTTTAACTACAGCTGATTGGCACTCTATTCGAAAGCAGTCGAGTCACAATTGTAAAAATGTTGCGGATAAAATGGAACGATGAAGTGCCGTCAAAATGTGGACCGAATGCCGTTAAACAAACAAATGGGAGCTCTAAAAATGGCACTTCTGCTGCTTCATCGCTGCTGCTTCATCGCAAAATTTTATTAAACAGGCTTACCACTCCCCTTTCTTTGTTGCTAATTTGATTTTCATTTTGTCATTTTTTATATTTAAATTGAAACCATAAATCATTTTTATAATTATCTTGTTGGACATAGTTGAGATTATTCAATCTTTTGCCTCTAATTCATTCATAAACGAATTAAGAAAATCGCGTCACTGGTACTTTCGATTTCCAGAATTTCTTTGCTTTTCTTGTATTTATAATATGCAAGAATGTAATCGGAGAGCGAAAATGAATAGCGTTGATTTTAATGGGAATTCGTCCCTTATATAACCAACAACCGCAAAATCTTTCTTCATTGCGCATTAGCACTAGCAGGTTAAAGAAAATGGTTATTCAGAGCAAATAAATCCCTTTGGGGCATGAGGAGTCGTAGCTCAGTGGCAGAGCAATTGACTGCAGATCAATAGGTCACCGGTTCAACTCCGGTCGGCTCCTATTCTTTTTTAATTTTTAAATTATAATATTAATTAATATGTTTAGAGTTTCCATTTTGTCATGGTATATTTACCTTCTTTTTAGGTCTTATGCTATCCCTTTTTGCTTTTGCCACCGTTTTCGGTGTCGGTGCCAATTTTTGGGTTTGGTTTAATTTTCATCCAACATTTAGCCAAATTGACAAGATTTGTTAGGCATTCTTCAACTTTTTCTTCGCCAATACCAAAACCAATCGCTGAAGGGCCGGACAATTCGCCATCAATCGAATCCACCAACCTTTGCGACACAACAATTTATATCTAATGCAGAAGAAGCGATTTGCCGATCCGATCTGATTTTATTGAGGGATGAGCAAAATTGTGAGTGTATTTAGTTTGAAATGTGCAAATGCATTTTGACAATTTATTACTTTGAGCAAATTGTTATTTAGGTATTCGCCAAAAATAAACTGGACTGGACAATTTAAATTTATTAATCAAATACCTTATCGTGAAATTCAAATCTGAAAAAAAAGAATTTATTAAATAAATAAAAATCTTGAAAAAAATAGGAGCCGACCGGAGTTGAACCGGTGACCTATTGATCTGCAGTCAATTGCTCTGCCACTGAGCTACGACTCCTTGCGATCAGATCATCGATCAAACTTATTTTCCCGAAGAGAAATATTCTCGCTTCGCAAAAGCACAGAGCTTTCTTTCATAACATTTATTGCTACTTTGCGTGTACTTTCATAACGAAATTGTCCAGCTTGAAAGACCGATTTATCATTCATCAGACTGATGGCATTTAATGGCTCCAATAAATGTGGCAAAAACGTTCAAATGATCATCAATCAGCACAAAATCCGCGTTACTTCCTTCTTTCAGAGTCCCCATTTCTGCTGCGATTCCGAGAAAATTTGCTAAATTTTTTTAATAGAAATTAGTTTCTTTAGTAATGAAATTGAATTTTATTTGTACCTGGATTAAAAGATGCTGCTTTCAGCGCCTCCACTAATCCAGAGCATTTGTTCGAAATTTTGTTGAGAACTTTTGAGAAAGTAAGCACACAATGTGGCATTGAAGAAACACTTAATTCAATTGTAAAAACATACTAACCTCTTTTTTAATAAAAAAACTGATTTAAAGTTCGTGTATTTTTGTTAATTTAAAAAAAACCTTCCAGCCAATGTTTCAGTGCCATCGACCTTCGCTACGTGCCCTTCCACTCGGACAGAAACATTGCCAAGCGAATGCTTACCATTGCCCTGGCCAAGTGCCGCAATGCCATCGGTCACCAGTATGGCACCGGATGGATTGGCATTGAAGGCCATTTGGATGGCCAATTCGTTCACGTGAATGCCATCAGCGATCAGTCCGTAGTACACTGGCTGAATGTTGCACATGGCTAACAGCCCAAAAATCCCAGGGTCACCACGGTGTCCCATCTGAACAAATAGCTATTTTGAAAAATTATTTTTATTGTTTTATTTAAATTAATTAGAATATTTTCCATTTCATTATTTTGTCAGAGTATTCTGTTACTGGACGCATTGCGTTGAACAAATGTGTTATATTTTTTGCGCCAGCCGCAACAGCTTTTTGAGCTTCTTCATAAGATGCATCAGAATGACCTGTGAAATTTAATTTTATAATATAATTAATATTTTGATGTGCGATTTAATTTAATTCAATTTAGAATATTTTATATTTAAATAAAATGGCCTAATTATTGAGAAAAAAATTCATTTAAGGAAAACAAAATGCTTAAAACTGGAAGAGAATGAAAAATAGCGTTGGTAATTAAAAAACAAATTAAGCATTGTACCGATGGCCACTTCAATGCCCCTTTGGCAAAAAAAAGCGATGGTTTCAATGGCGCCCGGCAATTCGGGCGCAATGGTCACATAAGAAAGTTTGGAAAGGTCGTGGCCATAAACTGAGTCCAAACTGTTGTCTTGCAGAGACGCGATCACCAACGATTTTGGATGGCAACCGACGCGAATTGGTGAAATGAAAGGGCCTTCAAAATGGGCGCCTAAACATTAATTAATTACATATAAAGATTTTTGAAACTTTTTATCCATTTTAGAATAATACGAATATTTTTCAAAGTAATAAATAATGAATATTATTTGTAGTAAAAAAATCACCTAAAATTCTGGCACCCCTTGTGGAATTATATTCATTAAGCACTTTCAAGAACATTTTATAGGCTTCCGGCCGGGTAGTGATAATTGTTGGGCAAAAAGCAGTCACCTTAAAAACAACGAAAATTTATGGTAAAGAATTTATTTGAATTAATTAATATATTGCCTCACCCCAAATGCCAAAATTTTCAGTGCCACTTCTTCCAGTTCTTCCAATGCCTTTTTCCCATCTCCCATCTGTGCCATTGACGTGAAGTCGACGCCGAATGCCCCGTTCATTTGAATGTCCACAAATCCGGGGGCCAACGTCAGCCCCCCGCAGTCCACCCACAAATTTGGACGCTTTCGCTCGCCATAAAATATCCGTTGCTGATCCAACACTTTGCCGTCCCGAACCCATAATTCAGCGTCTAAACGACAAAATTTCACATAAAACTTAATGCATAAATGCTTAGCGTTTTTAAAATTGTTGGAAGATGTACAATAAACATCAAAATAAGCCTAATTAAATATAATGATGACGTTAATTCTCCTCTAATACATCTTCACCCAAAACATAACAATTTGTATGTATAAGTCACCCGAATCCGAGCCAAAAGTTCCGTTTCGGAAGAGGCGACAATTCCGGAAACAGATTATTGTGCCGGGTGGTTGCTGTCGCCATAATGCGTCATCGCGGAAGCAAATTTTTGAAGTCGGTTTGCGTAGCATTTTGTGCAATTTTTGAAAATAATTTTTACTAAATGTTTTATATATTAATATTTGAAATGATAACAAAATATACATAACGATGCATTCGATGAGCAATTTATTTATTTGCTACCACCTCTAAAAATGGAGATAAACTGATAGGCGACGTCTTATCTTCTAGAAAAAATGGTTCCCATAATAATTAAATTCGCTGTTCAGCAATTAAACAGTATTCAATTTGGAAATGCTATAATAGAAAGGTGGCAAATATTGATTGGCCGAGTGAGCCTTCTTCAGCAAAACCTTCCAAAACAAAACAAAAAAGTGATGAGTAGGGGTGAAAATGGTAGGGTAAGTTTTGGACCCGCCCCTTTTGGAAGAATGGTGGATGTCCCCCGGGGGGTGGGGGTACAATATGCAATGGTATAAATGGGAAGGGTGCGTGAGAAAAGAGAAGGAAACGGTAGACTGGTGAGGGGAGGGAGACGGTAAAGTTTGAGGAAAGGGAATGTGTGAAGGCTATTTGGGAAGGGGAGGCGATCGTCTGTCGCATTCATCAGCAACAATTTTAAGCTATAACTTTTCTGAAAATTAAACTAACTTTTTAGTTTCAAAAAACTTGAACCAATAAGGAGCTTCTGAATGGTGCTAATTTTATTAGATTTGCTTAGCTAATCACTAAGTTATGATTGACACGGCACCAAAACAATCGGCTCTAAACTGAGCGGTTCCGCGCGTGTCCGGGAAATCCATCAGAGGCCAATCTGTCAGAAAATTTAAAAAATGAATTAAATTTAAATTTCTTCTTTTATTATTTTAATATTAACTTTGATCTTAATTATAACAATTGGAATATGAATTTGTTATGCTTGAATAAAAATGTTAAAGTAATGGAAAAGGGAATTTAACTTTCTATTTGTTGTTGCCAGATGTGCAGAGTTTTTGGGGATGTGTACCGGGTCAGCGGGCGTAAACAAAGAAAAAGTTATGAATAATTTGGATTGCAACTGCTTGAAAGGAACAACTATTTTATTATGAATAAATTCAACTTGTTTTGTTTATCATTTCTGTTCTTCGTTGTTTTGATCAGCTTCCGATTGTCGGATTCGCCAAATGTTAAAGCATATAATTAATGAAAAAGGTTCAATTACTCACTCCCCAATTAATTGTTTTTAATGATTGAAATCGCGACTATCGTTGATGTCATAAAAAAGTTTGGCTTGAATATTTGGTGCATTTAGGTACCATTTGTCTCAATTTTTTTTCTTAAATTGTTTAATATACTTTAAAATTTCTTTTTTTGGTTTTTTTATCTTTTGGGTTTTCCCGATCAAATTAAATTATGTCTAATCCAAGCACAAATCGGCGTTTGTTCCGTTCAGTTTGCGATTAAAACACATTATGTAATCCGCCAGACTCTCAGATTTGCATATTAAAAATGTTTTATTGCGTCAAGCATTCCTCCATAGTTCGCAAATTCCAAACTAAAATTCGAATATAAAAAGGAGAAAATGAATGGATTTTCACTTAAATTTTATTCTTCAAAAAATGAATAAATTTGTTGCTCTCTGTCTTATTACCTTTATTATATTGGTATTTGGCCAAAATTTTCTTTCGACATCGCTGGTCAACGGGAGCAATTTGGATGCTTCTGGACGCTTTAAGCGAGGCGCATTCTGGGACAGAAACTTCTTCGGGCTACAGAATGCCAATCGAATTGTGCCAACATTCAATGGCACCAACTTTTTCTTGCCCACCATGGACAGTTCGGACGCTTCTTTTGGACGAGCACAGCGAAATCGTTCAAACAGATTTAACCGAAGACGATTCATGGGACGACGTCGTTGCGGCGGTTCTCGCAGTTCGTCACCGCCGTCAAACAGCACCGCCGCTACCTTCCCGACGTCTCCTTCTCCGACGGCGAGCAGCAGCACTTCGGATGCAACAGCACCAACTTCAACCAATCCATAAAAAGTGAAGAAACTACGTTTATAAATAAATGATGTGTTGTAGAAGGTTCACAATCAATGCTTTAATCTGTGCTTTGTCTGGATTCGTGCTGAATATGAATAAATTAGAAATTGTTGACCAATTAAAACTCCAATTATCACTTGCTCTAAGTATTACATATGTACAATTTTGAGTTCTATGTTTATAATTCGGATCATTTTTGTACAAAGCAATTTAAAAGTTTCACTCTTCAAAAACTCAAACTTTTTTAATGGTTAAAAACAAAATCCTAATTAATTCAGTAATGAGTAAAAGTTCACAGAACACCAACATCAGTTTCAATTACGCTTTTTCTTTTTCTTCTCTCCGTCCGTTGACTCTCCCCAAAGTGTGCAACGCTTTTCTGGGTTCATCGGAGTGCCCGATTCACAGCCAAACGCACGGCCAAATTCGGGAAGATTGGCAAGTGCCAGGTTGACGCGCACTTCGCGCGGCGAGTGCGGATCGCGCTTTACATATTTGCTGTCTCTTATACACATCTAGATGTGTATAAGAGACAGGTGCCAGGTTGACGCGCACTTCGCGCGGCGAGTGCGGATCGCGCTTTACATATTTGGCCATTCGCTCGTGCGTTGTGCGTCCACACCAGGACTAAAATAAAATTAAAAAGCATTTTTCAAATAGTAATTTATTTTTGTTAACAATTTGAACCAATTTTTAAAGGCTATTTTAACAAACGAACATAAGCGTAGCTGAGGAAGAACAGTTGCTCATTGGACAGCTTTTCGTCCTCAATTTGGAGCAGTTGCAGTGCCTTTTTCTCCTCCCGCCTTCGCTTGCCGGCGCTCAGCTTGGCCAACCGGGCCTTCATTGCTGCGAAAGAGGCGCGGATTCCCACATTATCTGCAATATTCTCGAAAACAGTGCGAGTGCCATTCACGCCAAGTCCAGTGCCTTCGAAGGACATCTTCAGAAAATGAAGTACGTTTAAATGTTTAATATTTAAAAGACTAATTCACATGTTTTGATAGTTTGGTCTTAATGAATTCTCGCCTGATATGCCGAGTACTGGTCCACAAAACACTTCTTGCGCTTCACAAAAGTGTCTTTAGATGGTTGACTCCACCATTTTTCATCTTTGATCCCGTCCGCATTGTATTCATAGCCATACGGATCAAAACTGTGGCCAAGCTCATGGCCAATGATGAACCCGAGGGCACCTGTGGTTGACCAATTTAAATATTTGCAACTTTATTTTATTGAATTTGCAACAATATTTGATGTTTTGTTTAAATTAAAATAAAAACCAAAAGTTTGTGCCAATGATTGATTCAACGCGATAAACGGTGGGCGCAGCATTCCGCCGGTGACTTGCATGGAATTCCAATGATAAATGTTGTAGCCGCTCACTTCGTGCACGCCCAACCCATAAAATTGTGCCGGATTGGCCAAATCGACGATACGCCATTGTCGCATAAGTGAACGTACAATTTCCACGTACGGCATCGAATCCTGAAAAAGATTTTTGTTTTTTTTGTAAATAAAATTGGGCCAAATGCGCAATTTTCCTGGAAAAAACGCACATCAAATTGATAGAATGGTGCGTATCGGTCATCAATGCGTGCCAAATCCGGATCTTCTGGGTCTTTAGGGTTTCCGATGGCCGGCGCCCTTCCGATGAAATTGCTCATTTTGGCCAATTTTTCATTGGCCTTTGCTTTGTCTGTGCCATTCTTCAGCCATTCCGTTTGGTTCAACACTTCCGCAAATGCCATCTTCACGTTGTCCAACACCGTTTTTGCCTCCTCCTCAACGGCATCGTCCAATCCTACACAAAAAATGGTTTAAATAAAATATATTCAATATTACAAATTACAAATTTTGTTACCAAATGCGAACATTCGGTCGACATATTCGGGGAAAAAATGCTTCAACTGCTCCAGGCAATTGTGTCGAATTTGTGCCGTTCGCCGTTCCTCCGAAGTGCCGTCACGAATGTACGTCTCGCTGTCGTGCCTCTCAAAAAAGTATTTGTTCACAAGCAAAGAACTCATCAAAGAATTGGCCGCTCTTGGATGCTGGCGGAAAATTCGATGGAATCTGAAAAAAAAATTTTTGATTCTTTTTATATCAAAAATATTTTAAATAAATTATTTAAACAGAAATCGGTCCCATTTCCCTCCCACGCACATTTTGCTATCGGACAGTGCGGCGTGCTGCAATATCAGCAACCACTCGACGTACTGCTCCCATTTGGGGTTATTTTTGCCTCCAAAGTTGCGCATGTAATCGGCCAATACGTCCAGTGGAGTTTGTCTCTCAGCCCGTCCGTTCTTCTTTTGCGCTACCAGCAGAACGGTGGACGATTCTGTGAAGTTGCGCTCCGGCAAAATGGCATTGAAAAGCTTTGGCCAATCGACGGTGAAACCGTTGGGAAACTCCGACCGGAGCTCGCCCAAACTCATCTCGACAGTGTCGAGGTTGTTCTCCTCAATGCTTACTGAATGCGATCAAATTATATATTATTATTCTATTTAATTAAATAAATTTTTGTAAATTATAAAGGACACTAATTCAAAATGAATAAATATTTACGGTCGTCTTCGTGCATTTGCTTCTCCATTTCGATCAACGAGTCCACGCGTTGGTTGCTTTCCTGCTCGTTCGTTCCCAATGTGATAAACCAGTCCGGAATTTCTTCGGCATTCTCATCGCCACGGTGCTCTTTGGCATCGTCGACTATCGCCTAATATAAATTTAAAAYAATAAATAAAYATTATAATTCGTTTACCTTTAAAAYTTCCTTTAGAAGYGCCCGAACGTCCTGCTCCCAATTTGGCAATGGCCAGACATTRWAGAAAATGCCAAAGTTCATCTGTATGGCGATGTGTTTGTCAATCCATTTTTGAAGAAACAAAAATGGAATTTGCGGGAACATTTCAATCATCATGTCAGTTGTGAACTGAAAATAAAATTTATGAATTAATTTAATGAATAAATTTAAAAAACATAATACGCAAAGACAGACCAAAAAAAAACTTGCTAAAGTATTAATAATAATTAATTGCAAAATGTAAAAATATTTTACTCACAAAACCATCGCTGCGCAGTTTTTGAAGGCGTTTGATAAGCATTTCAATGGCTAATCCGGCCTGTTTTGCCCGAGTCCTTTCGTCTACGCATTTGTTGTGGAACATTAGCATTTTTCGGGCAATTGGACTTTTGTGATAATCCGACCCTTTGGCATGTTCGTATGACTCCAAATAGGCTGAATGAAGAACAATTTGTATAAATAATCTCACCGGATTTAAATAATAATTATTATTAAATAATTATTTTAAAGATCGACCAACCAAATTATTCAGTACTTACTGAATAATTCGTTGTCAATGTGTCGATTTGTCACATCGTAAACGCTAATTGCGTTGTCGGAACGTTCGGTGTAACTTTTGAAGTGCGTTCTAAATGGCATTTCGTGGACGGGCGCACAAACGCTGGCGTAAAAATTTTCGCAGCGCTGCTGTTCGCTGGTCGCATTGCGATTCCTTAACAACTGCCCCAACGGCGGAATTTCGTAGAGGCCAATGCGCGAAAGTGAGGAAGTGCCAATGGAAGCTGAATTTTCTATTCATTTAATCAGAACAAATTTTTTTGTTTCTTTTAGCAAAACTTTTCTTAAAATAAAATAATCCCCTAAAATTTGGTAATTAATATGAGAAACACTTTAAAGAAAACCGACCTTCGCCTAATATAAATGGAAGATTGGAAATAAGTATAATTAATGATTTAAGATGGCAAAACTTAATCATTTTGCTAAAATTTACATTATTTTTGAAACTCACTCAAAATAGAATTGATGAATAAAAATAAATCCAAATCTCATTTGACTTAAATAGCAATTAATTTTTTGTATAATTTTGCATTATACTTAATTGATCAGAAGAAACGCAACAATTTTGTGTACATATTGGATATTTTTGTGCGTATATAAATCCAATTAATGCCTAATTATAATCTAATTAATCAGTAATATAGCGGCTTAATTGAATCACCCACTCGGCTGCTGAAGTGTGAATGTTTTTGTCGCAATTTCCTTATAAATAGTGACTTTTTTAGTCTTAACGCATAAACATCATCGGCGTGCCCCTCCCAACGGTACCGGTTGCATAAATCATAAAAAACGATGCACCCAACATTTTTACGGGGGTTCATTTTCTGTTGCCGATGGTCATGAAGATGATTATGATTAGGGGGGGGGGGGG
>MEIZ01000052.1:134408-146925 GCA_001723225.1 Globodera ellingtonae
CCGATCAACCGGTTTGGCCCTCCTCTTGGTTAGCAAATATCGCCATATCCAAAATGCTAATGCATAAGCTGGATTTATGTACATAGAGATCGTCGATTGCTGCACGCATTTTTAGAAGTTCGAAAAAGTCAGAACACAAAAACAACTACAACAAAAACCATTTATTTTTATTGGTTCTGTCGATGGATTGCTGTTGATCAAAATCCGTTGTTTTGGTTTTATCAAGCAATTTTGTGACAAAAGTAAGCCTCAAAAGCAGCAATAGTGAGATAAAAAGAAACAAAAAAAAGAAAAGCTTACAGCTTACAGCTTTTAATTTTTACTATTAATTAGTGCAAATAGAGTATTAACTTTAATTTTGTACAAAAAGTTGGCGAATTGTCTTTCTCAATTTCGTCTTCATTGTATAGAAATGGTTGTGCAAGTAATGGAATTGATCGATTTGGTTTAAAGCCCAAACATCCACAGAAGCCCCCCCCCCGCACAGGCCAACTTATGTATGTTTGTTGGCACCTCAATGATTAAATGAAAAAACAAAATATAGATAAAATCACTTCATAAACATATTTTTCACCAAATTTCACATTTTTTTTTGCCACCAAAAAACAGCTTTCAGTGAATGAATTTTGCCTGTCACCAAAAAACAGCTTTCAGTTAATGAATTTTGCCAAAAAACAGCTTTCGGTGAATGAATTTTTCCTGTCACCAAAAAACAGCTTTCAGTCAATGAATTGTATATAAAATGATTGGGGGGTTAGATGGATTGGCATTGGCATTTCTAATTGTCATGCCACCAAATAATAAAAGGGCACGCACAGTTAAAACAAATTTATATTTCTTAAGCATTTATATGATGACATTTTTATTCAAGACCAAAAAATCCAAGGGCAAATAAAGATGCAAACGTTGAATAGCATAGTTTTGATGTCAAACATCCATCCCTACATTACGTGGCACACATTCCGATTTAATTAATGATAAGGCTTATTCAAATTGTGGAGCCCCCACCCACGTATTCACAATTCTTGGAGCAGTACATGCAGCTTATGTCGATAATTTTTCCCCTAATTTTTACAGGCAAAAAGTACTACGATTAAGCTAAAATGGTCAATTCAAAACTGATTTTGGACATTTCTTGTCTCATTTTCTTCTCTTCCCTGTCCGGCGGCATTCTTGCGACAATTTCTTCCAACGAACGTTCAAATTGGCCGGTGGTGCCATCGAACGCATTCGCTGGCCGTAACCAATTCTCCAGCAGCATTCACAAAATTAATCAAATTTTGGACCATAATTTTAAAAATGAACAACACCAAAACAAAGGCCAAAATTTGGACAATAAAAGCAATTTGGCGCTCCTAGCCAGCAGCCGACCGCCAAAAGTGCCCACTCAACGAAGTCGAACAATGCCATTGACCGCGCGGCACGAAGTTGCCAGCATTTTGTTGCATCGACACGAATTGAAAAAGCCCAGATTCACCAGCAGTGAAGCGGCACCCGTAAATAAGCACAAATTTGACGTCGGCAAGTCAAGACTAAGCAAAATGTCGAGAAATAACGAAGAAATGAGAAAGGTGGTGGAAAACAATGTACAAAAATGTGAGTAAGAATAATGTTTATAATCAATTTTAAATTAAGTTACTAATGACTGCTTAAGCTGACTAAAAAGTCCTGGACTGAAGTGTCGCTTTCAGTGGGGGACTCAGTTGGAAACTTCATAAGAAATAGGCAAAATCACTTATACAGATACCGGCTTTGTTTTGATTAAAATTTCGCATATTTTTAGCCTTGTCGCGGGCACATTTGGGGGTTTGGCGGTGCCGATAGTCGCCGCCGTTAAAAATTTTGAATTTTAACGGCTTTTGTGATGAAAATTGGTCCAAAAATGAAACATTTCGCTAAGGACGGGAAAAGACAAAATATTTTTTCCGGGAGAGGGAGCCGGGGAGTTTAAAACTCGCGAGCGGGACTCCCGCTTCTCCCCCGCGGGCTCTATTTTAAACATGCTGGATATTTACTAATATTTTAATGCATCATTTTAATCGAGAGGAGTCGATTGGCATATGTTTGATAAGCAAAACGATTTTCCCGTCTGTATTCTTCAATTTTTACAAAATCAATCCACGAATTCAATTACAGCCAGCAGTTCTGAGCATGGCACATCACCACAAACATCGCCGAATGCCAAATCAAAGCATCCGAATTTGTCGCCTCTGTACCCAAAAGGGTCAAAGCCAATTGGCAAAAGTGTCAGTTCCGACTCCGTTATTAACCAGCAGAATGGAGTCACTTTCCGGCAAAACTCGACGACAATGGACAGTGCGAAGAAAGGGATGAAGAAAGTGTCGAGTTGGGACGGCGGATTGGCTGGACGAATGATGGAGGGAATGTTGTCCGACTTCGACTTCGCGAAAGTGAAAAACAAAAAGAAAATGCAATTTTAAAGCGATTAAAATTCATTTTTGATTTTAGTTTATAGAATCAGAGCGATATGAGTTCACGTAAATTTGACAATTTTTCAAGAACAAATGTCACATTAATATGCTTGCATAAACTTAAATTGTGTTTGTTTGTATTCAACAAAAATATATCTAAATATTTAATTTGACAAAAAATGTCAAATTTGTTGTGAGAAATGTTGATCTTGATATCACACGTACTCATGTTCTAAATTTGATACATTTAGAAACATTCGTTGATCTGATCGGACCCAGCTCTGATCATATATCATTGACAAACATACCAACAACCAGCTTTGAGTGGTTTCCGGTTTTTGTCTCGAAATATTCTAAAGCTAATTGATTGTTGGCATATGTTCGAAGGCGCCATTTTTGAAAGTGAGAGGCGGGAGGGCTTAGAATGAAGATTGACAGATTCTTCATAGCTTCATCTTTAGTCCCTCATGGTGATTAGTTTAGTTTTTGACGGGGGTGGAGAATAAGTACTTCCCCAATCCCAAAAGCCTTTCGCCCAAAGTGAATGTCGTTGAAGCAAGGCTTTCTCCCCTCAAGGGTATCTGGGAGAGTCGAGAGGTATCTGGGAGAGTCGAGAGCAGACTTCCCCCCCCCCAGGCGCTCTCGAGAAGCTTTTTTTTCTCAAGCATATCAATATCCTACGGACAAAGAGCACCGCACAACTGTTGTTAACGGGGGAAGATCGGATAAGCCATCTGGAATACGTTTTGTTGGTTGTTGGTTAGTGGCCATTTGGCCAACTCAAATGCGATGTGGCCAAATTTCGATGAGGAGAAGGCGTTGGCCACCGGGCAAATATCACCTTTACCACCACCAGATGGCCATTTTTGAAAATTTTACTACAAAAAGGCCCGCTTCAACCTACCTATTCTATATTGCATCATAAAAAATTTATTTTGAATATATTTTTAAGCAATTTAATTGTTGATCATTTTATATCGTCATTAGCTCGAAAACAGTCAATGGTTGACCTGTCGATCAACTATTGTGTCGATCTGAAAAGTGTTTGTAACACAATCCGCGGCGGTTCGCTGGACAGAATGGCAGTGACGACGACATCGAACAACTCCAGCACATCGACCGAATTTGCTGATCATAAGCAACACTCAGGACAGTCCGATGTGACCATGGTGCTGCAACCATCACCACAGAATGAGAGGAATGACACCATGGATGAGGGTAAGTACATAAGTAAGGCTTATGATTGAGTTGGTTTAGTAATTGCGCAAATTTAAAAGTAGCCATATTACGCTAATTAGTTTAGCGCTCGAGACCACAAACTTTGTTTATCGTCCATCATGCCCTCCGGCGCTACCAACAGCGGCGTTTGATACACTTTCKGAAGGCGATCGGGCTGACGTTTACGACGAAGAAGATGAGCAACCGGAAGAGGAGGARGAAGAAGAAGARGAKGATGATGATGAAGATGAATATGAATATGAATATGTGGACGAGGAAGARGARGAGGAGGAACAAGAAGAAAATGAAGCAGTGCAACAGCCTGGAGCAATATCAGCAACAATAAATGAGGATGACAATGGTGAAGTTAAAGTTGTCGTTGAACTTCCCCCCAAGAAGCGGACTAGCATCCGCCGGAAGAAATATTCCGCCTCACGCTCGCCTGCACCCGAACGCGTGGATGGTGCGCAAGCGGAATTGGATGCCGAGGTGTTTTTATTACTTTTTTTGTTTTGTTGCTAATTTAGTATAAAAAACAGGTGGAAATCAGTGAGGTGATAGCACTACACTACTATCGCAATCCGTCCGTGTTCGTGCGCAACCCATCCGTGCTGATGCGTCCGCAAGTGCTGGCACGTGGCGGCGTCGAGGGCACGCACTATGCCTATTCCAACGGCACCCGACGACACCATCCACAACCGCTGCTTTATGTCCATCAGCCGAGCGTGATGGAAGACGATGAACAGCCGCAGTTGGGCGATGCGCCTCCGCCACCATCGCCGCGCGACGACATCGCTGCACATGAGGAGGACGCGGAGGAGTACAAAATGATGAAACGCTGGCTTGACCCGTTGGGTCGGTGAATTTATGTTTGGGTGAAGGTCGTGGGTTCGACTCCCACCGGGCGCGCGTAACCTTTTATATGCCACACAATTCTAAGACAAATTTAGTCACCATCGGCACCGGCGCGTTCGGACGCGTCCAATTGTGTCAGCATCGCCGAACTGGCAAATATTATGCGCTCAAATCCATGTATGCTTCTATCAAGTTATTACAATGAATTTTTCTTTAAAAGAATTCATCGAAATTCAAATGCGTTTCAGGTACATGCCGACAATAATTGAGCGAAAACAGGTTGAACATGTCCATCAAGAAAAACGGATTTTGCAAAATCTGGCCCATCCGTTCATAGTTCGACTGTGAGTTTTAATATAATAGGRAAATAAATTAAATGTTTTAAATCTTTAAGCTGGGACACAGCCAAAGACCGTGCCAATTTGTACATGGTGATGGAATTTTTGCCGGGTGGCGAGCTGTTCGCCTACTTCCGAGCACTGCGCAAGTTCTCCAGCACTGTGGTCAAATTCTATTCGGCTGAGATCATTTTGGCACTGGAATATCTTCATTCTAAGCAAATAGTATAAATAAATCACCTCATTAAACATATATTTAAATATATGTTATATTTTAGGCTTATCGAGACTTAAAGCCCGAAAATTTGATGGTTAGCATCCATGGACACATCAAACTCACGGACTTTGGCTTTGCAAAAGTCATCCAAAACAAGTCAGTCTTTCGAACTTGACAGCTTTATTGCGTCAGCAGACATTTGTCGAGTGGATTTTGAATGGTTTTTGGACTCAAAAAGTAAAAGTTTTCGAGAACTGAAAAAAAACGTTTGTTTGTTAATCCATGAACTTATTAGCTAAAAACCCATCAACAATCTCACCGATATTCTTTCAAATAATAATCTTTATGGCCAATTGTTTAGTGGCCCAATCAATGCCCCCCTTTTTCCATGGGGCAGCTGTCTTTCGTAATTTCCCGGCACTTTTAAACACAAAGACTGATCAAAAAATGTGAAAACCCCGTGAAAGTTGTCAAATCCCAGACAATTTGATCAGTTTTTGAGTGATTGGCTGACGCAATTAGTGTGAGGAAATGGGCTAAATCATTTGGAAAGAAACTTTTTGCCCCCGGGAATCAAAAAAAGACAGAAAGTGCGTTGGCGGATGAGAATTTTGGTGCCTCGACTGATTTATTGAGAGGAATGTTAAATATTTGGTGTTTGGACGGAAAAGGCTTAAAATGATGGACAAATCGGGTCGAACGAAAACAAATATTTATTTGAGCATTTTTCCCGAAAAAAGCGAATAAACAATTTGATTTATTTATTTGGAAAGCTTTTTGAATAATATTTAAATTTGTAGTGAAGTTTTTGATTTGAAATGAAATGAAGCTAAAAAGAAAATAGTAAAGTTGTATTCTAATATTTAACTGCAGAAGCTATACTTTGTGCGGCACACCGAGTTACTTGGCCCCCGAAGTGTTCGAACGAATTGGCCACAACCAATGCGTGGACTATTGGGCGTTGGGAGTGCTCATCTACGAGCTGATGGCCGGTGATCAGCCGTTTTGGGGCAAATGTCCGGAGGACGTGTACGAGCACATCCAGGAGACCAAAGAGAACGGACTGCGCTTCCCTCGACGGACATTCAGCCCGAATGCAAAGTAATAATTTGGATAAAATAAACTTAAATAAGTTTATTTTTATGAATTGTTTATAGGGAAATCATTCAAGCATTGTTGTGCATTGATCCTAAGCAACGATTGGGCTGCGATCAGCTGAAGCAACATCCGTGGTTTAGCCAATACGAGTGGACGGAGCTGTACAATCGAAATTACAAGGTGGTTTCTAATTAAATTGGTTTGATTAAATTTCGAAAAAATATTTATTATATAATTCAATTTGCTCGGCGCTTCAGCCTCCGTTCATGCCAACAATTTACCACGATGGCGATACCGGCAATTTCGATTCCTATCAAGAGGTTGAACACATGGCACCTGCCAAGCAGCTGTCTCTTATACACATCTAGATGTGTATAAGAGACTTCTCCGAATCGTCCGTCCTTCTTCATCCATCCCCAACGGCGGCGTTTCTTCTTCTCCCATCCATCGATGCGGCAGACGATCAAAAACGATCAATATATGCATACATAAAGCAGCCAAACAGCAGCAAAGAGCCATGTGCATAAGCATGCGCAATCATATGCCTCACCTCCGTTGTCCGTCCATTCACAACATATCCAAAGAGAACGCCGTCAGACCGTTCAATTTTTCCAATTCGGAACAAAAACGTGTTCATGTTCTCACGATTCCGGACATCCAAAGAGCAAGCAGTCCACCGGAAGGACCCGTAGGAACCCTGTCTCTTATACACATCTAGATGTGTATAAGAGACAGCAATATATGCATACATAAAGCAGCCAAACAGCAGCAAAGAGCCATGTGCATAAGCATGCGCAATCATATGCCTCACCTCCGTTGTCCGTCCATTCACAACATATCCAAAGAGAACGCCGTCAGACCGTTCAATTTTTCCAATTCGGAACAAAAACGTGTTCATGTTCTCACGATTCCGGACATCCAAAGAGCAAGCAGTCCACCGGAAGGACCCGTAGGAACCCTGTCTCTTATACACATCTAGATGTGTATAAGAGACAGCAATATATGCATACATAAAGCAGCCAAACAGCAGCAAAGAGCCATGTGCATAAGCATGCGCAATCATATGCCTCACCTCCGTTGTCCGTCCATTCACAACATATCCAAAGAGAACGCCGTCAGACCGTTCAATTTTTCCAATTCGGAACAAAAACGTGTTCATGTTCTCACGATTCCGGACATCCAAAGAGCAAGCAGTCCACCGGAAGGACCCGTAGGAATGAGTACGCATAACGACGACATATTCATTTATGCGATTCCGGACCCCGCGCTCGCTTCTTGGAAGACAGAAAAACACTTCTCCTCACGCATCGTAACTATTTTTGACCAATTTACACTTATTAAAGAGTAAAGTTGCTAAATTTTGTCGATTTCTCATTTTTATTTAAACATGTTTCTATTTTTTGCATAAATTTTACGTTTCTATTTTAAATTCCAGTGTTTTGGTTTAATTTAGCTCTATTAATCTATTTTTCTAAATCTATATTTAGCTGGCCAGGCATTTTTTAATAATTTAACAGTTGTCATGTTAACATAATGACAGTATGTCTATGTTATCAAGCAGTCCATTTCCATTTGTATGCAAATATTTTTCTACCCTCGTAAGTATAAAACGGGTCCACTAATTCTCCCCTCTTAATACAGGTTATTAAGCCAATCATTGGGATTCATTTTTTGAAAATAATATTTTACGATTTGTGCTGATCAATGTCCTGCTGCTACTTCTTCCCCTCGTCCCGCTCCGTTCTGCTGTCGTTGCTGTTCCTGCTGAGCTCGCCCGACTTTCGCTTTGACCATCGCCGTCTTTTGTCTGTCTGTTCAGCCGCTCCTCCCGGCGTCAACTTTGAGGACGTCAGCGCGGACGAGGACTACGCCGTGTTGGTGGAACAGGAGACCAACAAGCCGGCCGACGTGGACAATGAAGTACGACGGGGACAGAGAACGAGCAAAAGCGGGGCGGTGGTGTGGGGGAGAGGGGAGGGTCCGGTCCGATCATCGGACAATTTGAAGCCAACATTTTTGGGACAATTGGTTGCGGGAAAATGACATAATACTTTTTTTGCAGATACAAATTAAACACTTATGTATGCCCTTCTTGTTCAAGACCATTTACAAAATCTATTTAAAGTTTTCCAATAAATACAAAATATATTGAATTTGTTTTTCCAATTACACTTTTTAACAGGTAATTCAATCTTTGGTGGACAATTTCCTGAACAAGGGCACACCCGTCGACGTACCACCTGCTGTTGGACCTGGACAGCCAGAAAAGTCTGATGCAGAACCTTTAAAGCTAAACAAGGAGGCCCAGGCGTTAATCAATTCCAGCGACTTTTGGAGAATAACGAATTTAGAGGTTTCCAGAAAAAAGAGATTAGCCATTTTTTGTTAAAATTTTAGCCATCCAACTCAATATCGGACCCTGCTCGGCTACAGGCATGGTTGAACGGCTATTCAGGTGAGCTGCAACGCGTTCTGCAACAGATTGCCCAGGCGGGCTGGAACTATTTTACCTCGGCATCCTTCACCACCAAACAGTATCTGGACGAGGCGGAAGAGGTGAATTAATATTCTAAAAATTCAAATTTATTATTAACAAACATTTTTAATAACACTTTTGCAGGTTGGCCGTGCCTTTTTGCGCGCAACTTCACGTCAAAGTCGCCAGTTCAATGCCTCCATGTTCCCRCTTGGGTCGGCACAACGCGTCCAATTGTCCATTTTGGCACAGCAGGGAATTAACGCGTTGGAGGCAACGGATTTGCACGAGTTTAATCGCATTCTGTCGGCCATCAACCAGCAGTTCACACACACTCAATTGTGTGGCGAGCCGGGAAAAGGTTATACAGCCATGGCACATATATATATATGTACTAGAGTAGGTCGGGACCGGGATTTTTGGGAAAACCCGGGACCGGGATTGAGCAAATTAAAAAACCGGGATTTTAAGGGGGAAAATTAACCAAATCCCGGTCAAAAAAACCGGGACTAATGGGCAAAAACAAAGATTGTCAATTTGAAAAAACTGGGATTTTATAAGGGGGAAATTCAGTCCCAAAATTGGAGACTTCAGTCCCAGTCCCGGTCCCGACCTCTCTAATATAGACATACTGTTGGAAGTATTTTACGGGTTCAGCTTCGTTTTTGGCATATCGCATTTTGGAAATGAACTTTTGAAATTTTTAGATATATTAATGAATTATTTCTGAACGCCAATTAGTGACAAACTTGATTAAATTAGTTAAGAAACATGTAATAAAATAAATTTAAAAAAATTTTGCATCCCAAACATGAACATTTGTTTAGAAGTCACAAACTTTACATTTTATAGTACCATCACCTGGCGACAGAGCATCTTGTATGCTTAAATTCACGGACATTCTGTCCATACTGAACTCTCCGAACACGGACGCAACCCAATGCTTGGAATTGTGGCAAAAATGGCGTTTATCGGCTGGTTTAAATCTAACACAAACATACGCTGAATTAATTGCAGTGAGCAACAAAGGCAAGATCAATCAATTTTTTGGGTCATAAAACGCCGACGCATTTTAATTAAAATTAATTAATTTACTAAAACATATTCGATATGAAATAATTGTAATGTTTTGAAGGCGCCAATCTGAACGGTTTCGCCGACTCTGGCGCCATGTGGCGTTCCGTCTATGAGCTTCCGGCCCAATTTGGCTTTTATCCGGCCCAACAAATTGACATTCGCCAACAGATGGACCTTTTGTACAGCCAATTGGCACCGCTCTACCAACAACTTCATGCATATTTCCGTGCACGACTGGCAGCAATTCATGCCCGCAGGGGAAACATTGAGAGCCAGAGGGCAGGACAGCTGAGCAGGTGACCAATTTAATAAATATAATATAAACATTAATTTAATTCAATTTTGTACCTTTTTAGGGACGGTCCGTTGCCAATTCATTTACTGAAAAGTTTGGACGGCGACAGTTGGACAGCGTATTATGAACAGACGAAGCCATTTGCGGAAGAGTTGCCGGCAGAACAACAGAAAATTACGAATGAAATGCTGGACTCATTCCGAGCACAAAATTACACCGTTCGGACAATGTACTCGAAGGTATTTAATTGTCAGCAACTTTTAAATGTTTAAAAGTATTAATTACCTAATTATATTCTAGGTATACCGGTTCATGAAGTATCTTGGCTTTGAACGGCTGCCCCGCACTTTCTGGACAAGTTCAATGTTTACGCGCAATTGGAGCAAGGATATGATTTGCAATCCGGCAACTGCTTATAACATGGTCAAACATTGATGTGAGACCATCAAAAGTGTTGTAATATTTGTTATTTAGGTGAACGCACAGCAGGACGATTATCGGGTGAAAGTTTGTGCTCAGCTGAACGTGCAGGTGGTGTTTCTGTTACCAATTTTAAATCAAAAATAAAAATTATTTTATAAAATGTTTTTTGAGATTTTTATATATTTTTTTTTTGCATCCGCCAGGACTTTGATAACGCGCATCGGCTTTTGGCCAAACTGTATTATCAGTATGCTTCTCGAACACAGCCCATTCTGTTGAGGGATGCTCCAAATCCTAGGCATGACTAATTTTTTTGAAAAAATTCTTAAATGCCGTACTTTTAAGCCTAACTACAGCACTTGCCGGTGCCTTTGGCATAATTGCGCTTAATCCGGATTATCTCCGAGCTCAGAAATTGGTTTCTGAAGAAAGTGAACGCAATGCTCCAGCAGAAGTCAACCGTTTGTACAGAGAAGCGTTGGAAGACATTGTAAAGCTGCCATTCGCCATTGTGGCAGGTGACATTTAATGTTTTTGAAGTTTTTAAACATTCATTTTTATATTTGAGTTTAGATCAATGGCGATATTCCGCATTTGAAGGTCGAATAAATGCTTCCAATTGGTCAAAAGAGTGGTGGCAGCTCAGGCATAATTCCATAAAACATTATCAAAATAATTGTTCTTTATTTGAAAATTTTATTTTAAAAATTTTAATCTTAATAAGCATTTTTAGAGAGCGTTACCAGGGCGTCTCCGCTCCGTCGAAGGCCGACTTGCATTCCGTTGAATTTGACGCCGTTGCATCGCCAGCAATCAGCCAACTGCACGCGCCGGCAACCCGAGACGCCTTGGCATATGTTATCCAATTCCAAATTTTGAAGAAGCTCTGCGGGGGCGTCACTCAGCTCAGCGATGGCTGTTTGCCGAACCCGTTGGCATTGAAGGTTTCAAATCATTGATAATTTATTTTAAATGTTTATTATTATATTCTCAGAGTGTCCTTGAAGCACTTGCCCAAGGCGGGTCCATTTCTTGGCTAGACGCTTTCGAAAAGTTGACTGGAACTCGTCAACTTGGTAATTTAAACAAAAAAAAAAGTTTAAATTTTATTTACATTGTTTTAAAAGATGCCGCTCCGTTGCTGGAGTATTACTCGCCTCTGCTGGAATGGCTGAAGAACACTAACGAAGTTGAACAACGCGTGGTTGGATGGGACAAATCCAAAGACGAACTGTTCCCAGAGTTTGTTTCATTTTTCAATTCCAAATTTTTATATTTTAAATTTAACAGAAACGAGTTGCCCGAATTAAAGACTCAATACGAAAGTGAGAACACATTTGGCAGCGGAATAATGGCACCAAATGGCGGCGGCGGCACCGGTGGCGGAGGCGTGGGGATGATCGGCGAAGAAGGTGCGCCCATCGCATTCCCCGGTAAACAAAACGGCGGCTAATTTATGGCCATAAAATTTAATTTTCGAATACTTTTAGGCCAAAGCTGCTCAACCGGCCAAGAATGTTTGTTGGACTCGCATTGTAACGGGAGCATTTGCGTGTGCCGTGAGGGTTTGTATACGTTGAGGATTGCCGACTCGTACAATTGTGTGCCCGGTGATCCCGCAAAGGCATTCTTTCTTTCTAATTTATTCTTTTTATTTCCAAAATTAAAATAAAATTAATTTAGGTTGGCTTCACCGATGACAACGGGGGGCTGGTGATCGCTCTAAATCCAAACAACGAAACGGATGCTTCGGATTCTGCGAAAAATGAGCAAACTGCTAACGGGTCCAACGACAACAGTCCAAAGGAACAAAACACAGTAGTAAACCGGTCGCCCCAACTACTGTATGCCCCCGTTTGGTGGCTCACTGTTTTGGTTGGATTGTCACTGATGTTTTGGACGAATCACTGATCGATCGATCATTCATTCATTAATGATCCACATTTTTTGCCTGTCTCTTATACACATCTAGATGTGTATAAGAGACAGCCCGAATATAGACATACTGTTGGAAGTATTTTACGGGTTCAGCTTCGTTTTTGGCATATCGCATTTTGGAAATGAACTTTTGAAATTTTTAGATATATT
>MEIZ01000052.1:146956-164418 GCA_001723225.1 Globodera ellingtonae
GTGCAGGAATATTTGCTGGGCGTTCAGTTCCATGATGAGACAAAGTCCAGCAAACTCCGATTCTCTTGCTGGGCCAAGAACGCACCAGTTTTATTATGTCCAACACATCACAGAATTTGTAAATAGAATAATCAAACAGAAAATGTCGAAATAAAATATAAACTTTGTATACGGAGAGATTGAACGGTGCTTATTAATTTAAATTATTCATAAAAATGAATTTGTTGGCTCACTACTAACAAAAATCTTCGTCATTCATTGTTCGTCTCCTACTCGGAACGGTAATTGACAGTGCCCGTCGTTTCCGCAGAACGCACTGTTAGGACAGTTGGAGTGGGAAAGACAGGCTAAGAAATTTGAGGAAAAAAAAACGAAATTTCTCGAAAAAAAAAGAAAAAACTTACAAAGCTTTTGAATGTTTTGGCAATTGTCCGAAATGCACACCCGCGACGGTTCGCATTGACTGTCAAATTTGCAACTTTCGCGCCGCAAACAGCGCCCGGCAGCGCAATGTTCGAATTTGCGACAGTCGCGGTCAGATGAGCAACCGAAAAGTAAAAAAAGAATAATTTATTTTTAAATTATCGAAACTATTTCTTTGTGCTCAAATTAAAACAAAAACATGAATAGTAAGTAATCTCGGTGTATTTGTTTGCAAGTTCTTACCAATATGGCATTTTCCATCCCGACAAATGTTGGACGGGCCTTGGCATTCCTCGTCTTCGATGCACAACGACTCTCCACTTTTTTCACCAGGGCATTGCTTCACCGCCACGCAGTGACCATTTTGTTGTTCGCGCAAATACCCGGGGAAACATTGGCAACCCCCGCGGGCACATCGCTAAAATATACAAAAAATAAATGTTTATCAATCAAAAATGATTAAATGCCCGTGGACATGACGGAGACGGGTCACTGCACGTCGGCTCGCAGTCGCGAATGCATTGAAACCAAATTTCATTTTGTCTTGGACACCTGCAATTAGACTTTAGCCAACTAATAAATATAAAACTCGCGCAATACATCAATGGATTTGGGCCACAGTGTTGGAAGAATTGGGGGCAGTTCTGTCGATCGCTAATCATCACCCATTGGCACAACAATTGGTGGCCTTGCGCATCTGGTCTCAACTTAATTTTAAAACATTTAAATCAATTATAATTGGGGGAAACAGTCTTAGTGAGACCAGTTCGCGTTGTTGGGTTGGATAATTGGCACCGAACAATGACGGACATTGCGTGGCATTGACCTTTAACAATAATTATTAATTAAATAATTTAAAATAAAAGTAAATTTCTACTTCCATTTCAGCAGTTGTTGCATTTGAAGAAATTGGCAATGCAAAACGCACCCAAAAAGTGAATAAAAATGTCTGAATCAAAAAATTAATAAAACAATTTTTCAATCTTTTTACCTTTAATTTGTGCATTTTGTWCCACTAAAATCTGCTAAATATATTTTTATATGCTTCTATTTTTATTCTTTCATTTAAATGATTCATCTCACTCGATTAAGCGATGAATGTGTGGAAGGAAAAAATTATTGTGTGGGTGCAATTGGAATGTCACCCGTTCTTTGACCCCATTTAAATTTGTTGTATTTTGTACAGTTGGCATATCGATAATCGAAATTTGAATTTTTATATATTCTTTGTGTATATTCAAGAAAATGCCAACTTGGTTGGAGGATTTGAATATGTAGTTTAGGTTGGCTTTTACTTAATCTGACCAACAATTCAGCATTCTATGATAGTTTTATCATTTTTCACTTTTTAAAACATATTTCAATTAATATTGAAGCAGCAAAATAGCAATTATTATTTATGAAAAAGAATGAATGACTGTACAAACTTTAAATTACTTAGGTATTTATATTTTTCAGAAATTTTAGGTTTCACTGAAATTTAAATTTTCCCTATTTCAAATCCAGAATATAGGGAGTTAAAATGTCGACTATTGGCGGCATTGTTTATTATTTGAGCATTCGATTTGCTTTCATCGGAGTCACTGAGGGGCAATACGCGTTGACCAATTGGATATTGTCCACGCCGCAGGCGCCTTGGAAGGGTCCGTTATTGCGACACTCGAAAATGATCTGAATTTTTTATAAATAAGAATTAAAGTCTGAAAATGAACAAATAAATTTATGAAAAAAAATAAATAAGTTTACTTTTTTTGTGCCCTGGGGACATGTGGCCAAATGGTCCTTCCATTGTCGACTTGCACGCTTCGCACCCAACTCGGTCTCGAACACGCAATTCTCATCCCGATCAGTCCGATCGCAACACACGCGCAATTGGAGAGCCCTTAAAGCATTTACATAAAAAGTGGGAAATWAAATGATTAATGTAAATTAGTGCCTGGTYGCTTCCCAAGCCCTGAAGCGAATAGTGGTCCGGTCTCCGCTCAACAAGCGGCCGGTCAGCGTGGAACGCTGGCCGGCTTTTAAATATGAAGCCGCAAAACGCTGATTCCTTGTGGAAAATACTTCTGAAAATGAGCAAAAATTATATTTGGGAATTAATTCGGAGGCAGTCTTTTATGAGTTATGGAGAAACCCCCCGGGCGTACCCAACGCAACACCTGATTGAGAAATGCCGGTCAACCGATTCCGATAGCGGCCCACCCAATTGTGCCAACTTCGCAACACCGTCCGTCCGGCCTGCGGCGGTTTGCTGTCCGTTGTCTGATCCGGCTTCTTCCGCGTTGTTGTTGTTGTTGTTGCCGTCGCCATGGTGGTGGTCTCTTCCACAGAGTTCAACAGCAGATTTTGTCCAAAATCCGCCATTTCTTCTTCCTCCTCTTCTTCGTCTCTCACAAATTCTTCGTCATTCCGTTTGCTTCGACGACGGCGCGTCAACAGAACAGTTCGGGCCATCATATAACGCCGGTAGCGAGGGTCGTTCGGGTTCAGTTCGTCAATGCTCGTCTCCCATTCGCAAAGAGTGCCTAATGCAATATTAATCAAAATCCGTTAAAAAGGGGGAAGCTTAATTCATAAACTATGAACCGCCGCCAAATTCTTCGAAATTAATCAAATTACTCAAGACAAATATTAAAAGAAACTTTCAATTTATCAAAAAACTATTTTTGCATGAATTAATTGACCAAAGTGAAACCTAAGAACTTCCAACCAACTGTTTTTGAGGCTTCGGACTGAAGCGATTGGAATAAAATAGCCTCCCCCCTCCCATTCAAATATTATTTCCCAGCAACGCATTTTCACCTGTTTCAAAATTGCAGGCAATCGCATCGCAAATGGCCTGCTCATCAATTCGTGCAAATTCTGCATTATGTAAGTGAAATTATTTATTCCATTTTAAACACATAAAATACAAAATCAGATCGACAAAAATTTAAATTTATTTTTTTCTTTTCTTTTTTTATAAATTTATAAATATAAACAAAAAATTAAGAAATTTGCCACATCCAAACATTGTTTTTCATGATTTTTCAATTAACGACCTTCCAAATTGGCCAAGTCATCGTCTTCTTTGGGCTGTTTTGTCCCGTTCTTCCCCAGCTTTTCCTTGCGCAACTGACTCCCTAATTGACTGCTGCTAATCTCTGCCGGACTTTGGGGGCCATTGCCTTTGCTGACCGCTAATTGGGCCACTCCTTTAAGCTTCAGTTCTGATGAAGCTGGTGGCTTCGGCACTTTTTGACTTACTAAAATTTGAAAATTTGAACATAAACGTTGCGTGTGATTTTAAAGCGGTTGATTTTACAATTTTTCGAATTTTGTTTTACTTATTTTTATTAGCCTTTCCTAGGACCATTGAAAATGGCGAAAGGTCATTTTGACTGTTTTCAAAAAACCTCAAAATATGGGTTTATTGTTATTTAATATGTACATAAAATCCGGCTTCTCCTCTCATATAAATAATTTGCCCGTGTACCCTACCATTGGTCACTTGAGCACGTTCCAACTGATAGAATCCGCCATCTTCCCTCACACTTTGGCCGTGTCCAAGCCGTTGAGGCAGTTGAGTCAACTGCTGGGGATGTTGGACGAAGGTTCGTTGTTGCTTTAAATTTAATAAAACCAAAATGTTTTTTTAAATTCTCATAATTTTATTTTTCCAATGTTTTATCCTTTTATTCCTTTAACTATTTTATATTTATTAAAATATGGCTTGCCTCTGGCTGCTGTTGTGGATGGTCCAATTGTTGATGTTGCTGCTGTTCATGATGCTGTTGTTGTTGTTGAAAATGATTAACCTGTTGAGAAGGTTGGGTTGGATGTTGTTGGGCCATTTGATTATGCTGTACGGACTGAAAATGTTGTTGCTGCTGAAATGATGGTGAGTGTAATTGTTGTTGAACTTGTTGAGGTTGATGATTTTGTGGTTGAAAATGTTGTTGCTGTGTTTGTTGATGAAGCTGATTATTTTGCTGGGAATGGAGGAGTTTTGGTTGTTGCTGTTGGTGCTGTACATCTGAATGCCCATTTTGGGTAGAAGTATCGACTATAACCGTTTTCAATTTGCTGATATCCGGTGTGGCTGGGCTTAACAAAATTTTGCTTTTGGGTGTGATTTTCACAAACGGAATTGGGAGTCTAGTTTGGGACGGTTGTTGTTGCTGCGTAGAATGTGAAAGCTGTTGTACTGCTTGCTGTTGTTGGGATTTGGTTGTTTGACCGGTGGTTTCAGCTCTGATAGGAACTTCATTGTTATTTCCACGACTTTTCTGTTTCTGAGGCTGTTTTTCTGCTTTATGTTGGTGGCCATCACGATGTGTTGCTGCTGCTTTTATGATTTTCAGTGCCTGAATTAGTTTCCCCGACGGGGAAGAGCCAGCATTGACCAATGCCTTCGGCGATTCATTGTCCGGAGGCGGTGAAGAGAACACGCGTGCCCGTCCTTTTTGTCGGCTCTTTTTGCCCTTTTGCAAAATCTTTTTGGCCTTCTGCAACGTGCCGGACTCAATTTCCAACTCTTTTAAGCCAGCTTTGCCGTTCCGAGTGGCAATTGTCCGTTCAATTTGCTCTAACTCTGCGGCCAGTTCCGTCAATGTCAACTTCGGCTTTGTTTTTCCAATGTTTTGTATGCTTTCTTCTTCATTGGTCTCGTTATTCACATTCTTGTGCTCAACGGAGGGTTTCCTGGTGTTCTTTGAAGAATTCGGAATTGGCACAGCTGTCGTTTGTACTTCTTGTGATGGTAATGTTTTCGTTTCGGCACTTTGTTGTTCCGCCGTTGTGCCCTCCGGTGCAATTCCAATGGTGCCATTGTCCGTGTTCGATAAGGTTTCGTTGTTCAAATTGTGCCCAAACTCAGTTTGATTGGTGCCGTTTTGAGCGTCCTCTTCAATGAAAGTTGTGGTGCCAGCCGCTTTAGACTGTGGCGGCGTTTTGAAGCGATGTGCCAGCCCCAACCGTTTCATTTTGCTTACAAATTGGCGCTTGACCGTCTCATACCGTAAGCGTATTTCTCGCAATGCATGGCTTAACTCGCCGAGTTGGCTTCGCTCCTGTTCAGCGAAATGGCTGACATTGTGCACTTTGAACTCCGATTGATCATTGTCAGAGTCGTTATTCTTGTTGTTGAGATCGAATGTTTTGGAGGCAAAAATGACGGGGGACGACGGAGTCTCTGTCTAAAAATTAAATTAATTTTGTTTTCGCATTTTATTTGCTTTTAGTCGATGTCTAAAAATTGGTTGGAACTCACCTTATTTTTGAAATGCGAATTGTTCGGCGTTTTTGCCGACTTTCTCCGCTGACTCTCCAACTTTTCGATGGCAGAATCCGCCTTTTGCACGACTGTCCGCATTTCGGCCATAAATTTCTGCTCGACTAACTGCCAACCGGACTCCAACTTGGCCACCGTTGCCGTACCATTGCTGTTATTTTGGTTTTGGTCGGTGTTTTCCTGCCGTTGGTGCTGTCCCGTCTCCAATTTCGGCGACGGTTGTTGTTCAACTTTCAATGCCGAATTGGACAAATGAGGCGGCAAATTATTGGTGGCTTGTGTAGATGTTCTTCCAGGTTCAGTGCTTTGTTCAGATAGCTAAACATTATTTGGTACTTTTCTGTTTGGAGCCCACCGCCCCTCGGATTTCAAAAAAGCCCAAAAATGTTCATGGAGTAAAACATAAATAAAATATTCTTTATTAATTTTGCCCGAGGCTGTGTGCCGGAGAGTTCATTTCCTTTAATTAGGACTTGCCAATGCGATTGATTGAACAATCGGTGGCCGAATTGTCGCCTTCACCTCAAATTGCGGTGGTGTCAAAAGTGGGTGGTCTGTCGTCGACGTGGTCAATGGCCGAGTTGGTGCACTGGCAGAGAGTACGTCAGCACCGAAAACAGTCATTTTTATGCAATAATTATACGGCAACCGCTGTTTTCTTTGAAGGTAAATAAATCCCCACGAAAGCGAATTTTTATGAAAATTTAATCAAAACATAACCTCTAATAAAGCAATTATAAAGAAAGATTTCCAGAATTTGATCAGGATTGAAAAATTATTGATAAAATGCTTAAAAAAATAATTTAAAAAACTCCGGAATTTCTGTTACATGTTATGTTAAGCACCTTCCGTCCCGTTTGGCGGCTGCTCCTCGCTTAAGTCGTACAGATGGCCCCCAATCTCGATGGTGTACACCGACAACTGCTGTTTCTGTTGCACACCGGGCCCCCCATCCAATAGGCCGCCATTTTGTTGCTGTTGTTGCTGTCTTTCGTCCAATTTCTCGCCCGACTTCTGGTCATGATTTGTTCCATTTTTTACTCCACGATCGCGGGGAACCGGATAAATATTCCATTCGTTTGGCAAAATGTTGACGTTCGTCAACAATTTCGGTCTGATCAGATGTTGCCCATTCTGAGGCTGCTTTAGCAAATCTTTGATCTGAGCGAGCATTTCTTGGCGGGTGCTGATTGCATTCTGTTATTTTAAACCATAAAAATAAATTTGGTTCAATTCTCACAACCATTTCTGGAACTGCAGGCTGATCAGTTTCTCGGTGATTTTGTCCAAATTGCCCGCGGCGCTGCTTTCGAATTTGCTTCAGCAAAAGTGCCAATTGTCGATCGGTGAGTCGCTTTAGAGGTCGCCGTAATGACTCATGAAGGGCACTCTTAAGTATTATTGAGATCAAATCCTAATTAATTTAGGCTTATATGTAATTTGTGTTGTTCAAGACCAAAAAAAGTATTTATTTGTACAGTGAAAACATACCTTTGAACGCTCTTTCTCGCCTTCGTGTGCATTTTCATTATAATCAAACGCCGTACTTTCTGCCAACGGCTCAGCAGTGATGTTGATCGGGGCAAATCCATTTATAGTCCCAGACACTTTGAGAGGCACTTGAAATTTAAAAAACCATAACCACAAACAAAGAATCTCCAAATTGAAATAAAATCAATCAAATTTTTAGTCTTAAATGTCACAAATTCCATCAGGCAAAGCGACGACCTCAAAATTTTTTGGAACTCGGCTACATCTCTGCTACAAAGATTGAACTCATTGTTATTTTCTTCTGATTCCGTTAAAATATTTTTGTAGTTAGAAAATCGATTGAATCGTTAATTTTATAATGCTTTGACCACCATTATTCGGCGGGCCATCCATCGCCAAATGTCGTGGCTCATTCTCCGCCGGAGATTGTTCCTCTTCGTCGATCGTTGCTGCTGAAAGCTCAACAGGACGGACACCGAGGAGTGGGATCGAGTTTGACAAAGGTCGCCATGGCTCGGCACCTTTGTATAAGTGCACTGGATGCCGACGAATATTTGTCGTTTTTGGGCCCCCGTGGGGCATTCCAGGGTCGCTGCTGTCTTCCCCCGAGGCATGCTGATGGGAATGGCCGGTGCAATCATGGTCGTTGTGTTGGTGATGGTGGCCGCGTTCGTGTTGTTCGTCCGACGCTGCTTCAGAACTGACTAAAAAAGAATAATAATAATTCAATTGAAAGAAATTTAAATTTAAAAAATTATTTAACGCAAAAATTAAAACATTTTAATTCGAAAATTTAAATAAAAATTATTTCACGCAAAAATTAAAACATTTTTAATTCGCTTTTGGCTTTAAAAAAAAATGGTATTTCCTCGGTTGTTTATTGTAAATTAATGTAATCCTTTTATGAAATATTTAAATTTGTATTTGAAAAATGACTGACCGGCATTTACTAAAAGGAGGCTCAACGACAAAATGATCGACGGGTGGAGAAGTCGTCGCCGCTGCATGGAAAGTGTTCGTTCGGTGGCTGCGATTTTATTCGATTTTGCAATTTGTGTCAGTCGGTGTCTGAGATCCGGTTGTTGCCGTCTGCGGGATTTATGTAGCCCAATATAATTGAGTTCACGGGCAAAATCCGAAAAAAACGGAATTATGAAGCCCATGGGGGGGGGGGGTTAACGAGTTTATTTATGAAGGTTAGGAGGTTTTGACGGTTGTTGACATTAAAACCCCCGCAGCATTTTAATGTAATTCGCATTTTAAGGCTCATTTAAATCGTTTTAAATCGTAGAAATGATGGGAAAAATGTTATTTAAACCCATCAAACAAATAAAATAGAGGTATTAAAGCTGTTTTTACAGGCATTTTAAATACTCTGCCGATGCATTCTTCTTAATTGTTTTTTGTTCACTATAATTATTGCTTAAAAAACATATTCATCTAATTGGACCGGAATAATTTAATTTATTCTGTAACAAATTGCTTTTTTGTGTAAAGATTAATCTTAGGCTTAAGTGTAATTGGAGGTAAAGCCAGGCTTTACCGATGAACATTTGTCAAAAAAGAAGCAAAGTGACGGTATATTGTGGGATATTGTCACACTTTTTGTTGGGTCCGCCACCAACCCGCGGAACTTAGATTTTGTAGTCGGATTTTTAGGGAAGCGGATTTGATCCATGGGGACTAATGATAATTATGGTGATCATAATGATGGGGCGGCGCTGATCACGGGGGCCTTTGGTTATCAATCCAACAATGTTATTCTATTGGTAGGGAGGGCTTTTGCTTTTGGGGTGGGTATCTCGATCATTCCCTCGGCAAACTTCCTCCAGGAAATCCTTTCTTTCGCGCATCCACAAATCTCGCGCAAAAAAGGTTCGCGCAACACATACCCTCATCGTCAAGACAGTCAGTCAGTGTTAGAGCTAGTTATGGTCTCGATCAACGCGGCGGAATGATCATAGGCAGCATCTTTTTGAAAATTTCGCCGACGATATATTGTGACAGCTCCCGGACAAGAAATTGTGCCCGAGGGCGGGATTTTTGGGATTGGATTGGGCTGAAGATTGGTTAATCTGCCCCCCCCTGACCCCTCCCCCTGGGCGATGATCCATCCATCATCAGCGATTCAATCATAAAGCCGAGTTGTTGGAACTTTCTGCCTGGGAATGAGATATTTCTGCTCCGCTTCTTCCTCCCGATGAGTTGCTGCTGCTGCTGCTGCTGCTGCTTTAAGCAACCGACCGGTTGCATTGCTGTTGCTCACTTCGCCTGCTGAACAACTTGCCCTCGCCCTCGCCTCCCCCACTCATCCAACGACCAAAACAACAAATTTGTGCTTCTCCCCTCCCCCCTCCCCCCAGGCGTGTGAAAGGGGGGGGGAGTCATCCTAACTAACAACTAAGCCAGTCGCGTTCATCAACGGCGTCGCTTTTTATGAGATCATTTCTTCACTTTCACTTCAGCAATCGGAAAACGCGTTATGCGTCCCTTCGGTTTGTTGAGTGAAAGGCATTATTCATTCCTCACAGCGGGAATGCCATGGCGACAAATTGAAATGCAAATGTTCTGACAATGACTGAGTTGGTCAGTTTTATCTGGGATGCGCATATGTGAAGATAGTTTTGGTCAAAATATTGTTACCTAATTAAGGGTAAGACAAGACCGGGTTTAAAACCGGAATTTGGGGACCCGGTTTATGATTTCGTACCCGGTTAACCGGGGTTTTGATACGACCCGGTTTATTTTGAGTGGCAATTTAAAAAAAATTTGATTAAAAATTTGAAACCCCGATTTTTAAAAGCCCTGCAACCGGTTAACAAATCCCGGGTTTGTCCTACCAAATTAACTATGCAAACCTAAAATATAATTCTCATTGCATTTTTTATAAAAACAGTAAAAATGTTCAACATTATAAAAATAAAATGACAATTTGCATATAATCTTTTAGTTTCGTAATTTTGGTCTTTGATATAACGTTAAATTGTTATAATAAATAAAGTAGCGTTTTCTATTTTTTCTTTGCTTCATATTCTCCCGCCCAAAACCATCCATAAAAATAATTTTGATTTAAAGAAAATTAAAAACGAATCCTCGTTAAAAATGCACAATTCAAGGCGATACTACTAACTTGAGCTCTAAAAACATTTAGATTAGATCATCAGCTTCTGGATCATATCTGTTATTTCTAATTTGTGATATCTACAATTTTCATTGTTCAAATCCTATTTCGAACCATTTGGCGTCTTACATAAATAGTTAATTCAATTAGCTTTTTTCAAATAATCAGTTTGCTAATATTTTAAATGAATTTATCCATGGCAAATTAAGAAATAAAGAGGTAAAATTGTACACAATTTGATTTATGTATAATCGGTTCGGGAAATGTCAAGCGACGACTGCGGCTGCTTGGCACCAAATGCGTTCGCTGACCACATTACAGTATCCGTTACCGCTGGAGCTGAGGTGAACCTGACAGTTGGGGAATGGTTTGGGTACTGTACAAAATGTTAATATATTTATCCAAAATTGGAAACAAAACAAAAAACAATAAATTTTGAAAATGTCCGACCTCATTCGGCAACATTTGTTTGCTGTCCGCCGGTCGCCTTATCTCGTCGCCGGCCAAGGCGCACATCACCAGAAATTTGTTGTCCGGAAAGCGTCGCATCAGCGCCGTTTGGACGGAGTTCACCGATTCGATGTCGTCAAGCGGCACAATTGCCTGCAATTTTGAGGAATAATTAGCGTTTGTAAATATTGCAATTTTGCAACATTTTGCATTAGCTGTCGCCACTCCGTTTGGGGACATGGCGTCTCGTTGCCCTTAATGTGCGGTTGGACTGCCTTAATTATACCCATTTAAACTTGTTAATTAGGCTTCCTCGATTACTAACCTCCCTTTTCTTGCGGCGACCGCATCCGCACGATTGCATGGCCGGTGCAGCACAACAGGACATCATTGCAGGTTGGCAACATTCCATTTTTGGCGGCATTCCGGTGGCACTGACCGAATTGGAGGACAACATGGCAACTGCGATGAACAGCATTGGCAGCAGCACCATCAACGGGTGGAACGCGGAGATGGAGCAGTGCTTGGAGAACAACATTTTGTGCCTCGGACGAGTCGGGCGGGAGGAATTTAGCAAATTCTGTTGTTGTGATGAATGTGCATGTTCGGTGTGGACTGCTTGTCTCCTTATATATGCAAGAAATGTGCTCTCATTGCCGTCAAATCCCAAATGGACGCGGCGGGCGATTCCATTGGATCCCTTTTTTGTAATAAATATGACAGGCTAAGTCTTCGAGAGTCTCTAATGGCATTTCCCGCAAAACATGATCATAGCATCCATCCCCGGCTCACTCCGAGCATAAATGAATTTTTAGGATTATTTTTGCACTGGGATGTTCATCGCCCTTTCACCCGCCGCATTTCCTTCAACTCTCGTCTTGTCTCGAACCGACCCGTCGATCATTTCGGTCAGCCAAACCGGTTGGTCGTCGGTCGGTACCAAATCGGCAGCATTTCGCTGTTCGGTGATGAGTCGCAAAAATTGAGCAGTCGCCGCGTCTTGTCGAAATTTAATTAACATTATTTTTGTGTGAAAGATTGGCATTCTGTTTTAATTTAAACCTTAATTAATCCAAAAAAATATGAATTTAAAAAAAGATAAAAGCAGAGCCTATTCAAAATGGAAGGCTGATTGGATTGTAATGGGCAATTTCGTTTACTTAGACTTAATGCCGATTTGTCTTTTGTTAGTATCAAAATTCATCAAAAGGATCTCTGTAAAAAAATCTTTTCAAAGAGCGGCATGTCCGAGTTGTTAAACGGTGGTTGTCCGAAGGGTCCCACAAATTGTCCCAATTTGCAAATCCACTTAAATATTATTGTAAATAATTGATGATTGGTTGCTCTTCAGAATGATCAGAGATCAGATCACTGGTATCCAAGGTCGGAACAATGAATGATGAGGTATCACCTACCTCTATTTATTGTCTGAAAACAGAGTTAGAGTTCAAAATACTATTTAAGAAGCAAATCTTCACAACACCGTCGGTCATTTTCTGATTTTTGTAAAAAGCAAATACTTTTCATTGAATATTATATTAATCTCATATTTATTTTAAACTTTGAGGAAGAACTTATTTTAACCAAATGGCTCATCAAACATCGCATTGGTTCCATTGTAAGATTTATTACGGCAAAAAAACAGTATTATGAATTCTCTGATGTTTTTGCTGATGGTTTCACCGATGGAAGAGCTAAGGATGGAAAAACAACATTGATGTTAATGCCATAATACATAAATTATATACAATTTACATCAAAATGAGGTTTGAGAATATCACCGGACTACCAAAAAATGTTCAACAAAATATTTTTGGAATATAACCAAAAATACCGGCGAGAACTCGTGCAGAAGATAGGTAGATTGATTAAAATGACAAATCTAATATAAAACACTCGCATAAAAATTATATACATAAATAAAATAGGCGACTTTGCTGATGATACATAATTAATACTAATTAATGTACACCGATTGCACGTGGCATCAATTTTGACATCGAAACTTTCGGAACGATCATTGGTCATCCAAATCGACGCCCTCGTCCTCATCCGCCTCGCGGTGTCTTCCGCCCACCGGTTCGAAACGTACCCCCGTTTTTGCACACAATTTGGAGCAGGAACTGCTAATACGGCGACTTCCAGCTACGGTAAACTTCACATTGTTCCTGCCAGACGGCGGTCTCATGGCACTGAAAATTGGGTAAATAAACATTGTGAAAACCTTCTAAACCCAATTCCAATAAAGAACGAACTTTTACATAAATTTAAATTTATTTTAAAAAACGCCACTGACCCCTCAATGTTGCTGCTGTTCACGCGGTCCCTGATCGACTGGCGTCTCGGCATGTATTCACTGGAACTGCTACTGGTACTGCAAATACTGCTTGCATCCGTCGCCGGTGGCCGGTATATTTGTGTGAAGAAACTGTTGCCAGCGCAGGGCGATATCGCAACGCCACTACCAACACCGCTACTGTAAATGCCGCTATTGGTGCGCTCCGGATGGTGGTGTAGCAGAAACTCTCGAGTGGTTTTCAAGCTTGAGCGACGAGAATCCACACTGCCCATGCCGCTGTCCATGCTGACAATGCCAGGACTGTTTGTTGCCGGTGTTTGAGGCAGTTCCAGGCCTGAAAATACTAATATGACGGTCGAAACCCCCATTAAATGGGATTAAATTGAAAGCTAGTTTATTTAAAGATGTACCAACCGGTGTTTGATGTAGGTGCCGGACTGACGCCGGGYGGCATTGACACCTTCCGGATGTGCCGCGCGAGTTCCTCCAACTGACTGATCACTGAGCCGACCAAAGTCTCGCCGCCCGCGTCCGATTCCGCCGCCTCCGCGTCCGAATCATCCGCCGCATTTTCGTCGTCGCTGCCGGCTGAACTTGCGCTGGAGGAGTGGCGCGGACTGCCCAAACTTTTGCTGTGTTTGCGCGGGGGACATTGCAGCGAATTTGTTGCAAGGCGTTGCTGCTGCCCCATCGACGGCGCCGAGGCGGAAGATGGGGACGAACATTGGATGTTGTGCAGGTGCTCGGTGGGATGTCTGATTTGTGAATATTCAAATTAAATTTTTAATTTTAAATGATTTTTTTTCAATTTTGAATCGCCAATTTTCAACAAAGCTCACATAATTTGTTCCGCAATTTCGAGCAGTTCCTCTCTAATCTCCTCCATACTGTCAATGGTGGAGCCGTCTTTGTGCTTGCTAAGGCCAGTTTTGTTTCCGTGCAACCTTTTAAACGCTCTCGGGGCTGCTTCTTGCAATAGAAGACGGTCAACAATCACACCGAATGATACCTAAAAAAGCAATTTATGAAATTAATTTAATAAACATCAACTATTATTTATATTGCAGCACCATTTTCAACACGGACAGATTAAATCGTTCAGCGAGCAACAGCATTTTCTTCACAAATGTCAGATCAGCCGATTCCTTAAAAAGAAAATACAATAATTACCCTAAATTATATTTTAATTGAATATTTACCGCCATCACTTCACTGCAAATGAATCGTTCGCATTCGCGCCGAAGGGCAGGAAATTGGACGTGTCTTGAGGCGTCCAATGCCTCCAGGAAATCTTCGAAGCATTCCGCCTCTCGCACAATAATCGTATTAAAATAGTAATGTGCAAAAACCTAAGTTAAATAAATATGTTTTGAATTATATTAAATATATATTCTTTGTTACATTTTTTATTTTCTCCATCAATTCCAGTTCATCCAATCCAACTCCAAAATTGCTTTGGTCCTTCAAGGAACGTTCAAAAATTTCCGAACAGCCAAATAGGAAAACGTGTCTGTACAGTGCGTACTTGTCCGTCTAATTGTTTCATTTAAAATTATGTTAAAAATAAAGATTAAAAAAAACATTTTGTTTTACTTTGAGGTCAAAATGTTCAACGTCTGGGACTTGAAGTTGATTCTGGCGAATTTCGTCGAGAACAGTCGCACAAAGAGCCTCCAATTTGCCGCCGCTGAGCGGAGACTCAATGCTAGGCAAATATTGCATCGGTTGGAACAGAGATGCTGGCATTCTAAAAACAAAAAATGAAATTTCAATATAACTTTAAATGAATTTGCGATGCGCTTACTTCATGTGAACCCGTACAGTGATCTGCTTGCCAATGTTGTTGTGGATGAACGCGCTGAACTTCCGCTGTTCATCTCTCAACCGTCCCGCGTTGTTCAGCACTTCATCACTAATCGGCGACCAACCACCGCCTTTTGTGTATTCCAAATCAGGCAATGGCATATTGTCGAAGAGAACGCCCTCCGAATTGCGGATGAAAATGCTAAAAATAGTCCCATTAAACAATAGTTTTGTTTAATAAATTCACACTTACTTTCCACCGCACAGCTTAACATCTCGCGCAGGCCCCTCTTTGTAGTAGAGCGTAATGTTCACCTTCTTCTGTTGCTGCTGAGTCAGTTCCAACTCGTCGTCGTCACCGCCCGATGCAAAATAAGACGAATCCACCGAATTGTCCTCCTCACTTTGATCGCCAATGTTTGGTGGCAATATGTCCTCTTCACAAATGCGCAAAAGCCACGTAAACTGGACACCTAAAATAATTCTAATTACTAAACATTTAAAAKAATGCCTAATTTACCATTATATGCGGTGCAAAATGCAGGACTGACATTCAAAATCGCAGATTCTCCTGTACCGATCAACCTGGAATTTTTAAATTTAATTTACATAATTTTGGTTGATCAACGGGATATTAATTATTAGCTTTTATTTATGTACATTATTTATTTATCTCTTGATGCTCTTTTCATAAACTCGATTCAATTTCAACCTCATTTCTAAGTCATTACCGTTCCGTGATCCGCACCGGCCATGTGTAGCGGAACGTGACCATTTCCTCCTTTTCTTCAGCGCCACTTCCCAACACTTTCCTGTCCTGGTTCAATTTCTGTTGCCAATGTTGTTGTTCTACCCGTTGTTGTAGCAGTTGTTGTTGTTGTTCACCAGCATCAGCTGCTGCTGGACACTGTTCGGCAATGTTAATCCTCAGACAGTGACTACCGTACCCCGCCTTATGCTGCTGTTGCTGTTGCTCAACAGCTGTCTCTTATACACATCTAGATGTGTATAAGAGACAGACAGGGTACTGTACCCGAGAAACAAAAAAGCGCTTGGAACCGTATGAATTTTGACGTTCAATTGACGACGAAAATTGTTCCGTTGCCGGAGGTGGAGACGTTTTTGACAAAGTTTCCTCTGAAATGCGAACAATTGAAGAGGGCGTCGTTGTTGAGGTAATAGCATTTGCCGGGGGGGAAGCGTTGAGGTGGTGGTGACGATGGATCGAATTTTCTGGCGATGTTTGGCTCGACATTGAAATGGTTTTCATTTTATCTAAAAAAAGGGGGGGGGGATCTCTATCGAGGGATATTTGTGAAGGAATTCATTTAATGTCGCCTATCCAAAGGTATTTAATTACATAAATTATTTCTAATGAATTTACTTGGAATTGAAAAAGAATTAATTGCACCTGCGAACACTTCAATTAACTGTGTGTATTATTCACATTATTCATTCAAAAATTGCGACATGAAAAAAGTAATAATGGCATATGTCAAAAATGTTATTCTGTTCCACTCTTTTCTCATTTGTACAATTCGTAGAACTATTTTCACGTACGTACAAAATGAATGGTCGAGAGAACTGGTTTCACCGATTTGAATTTTTGTCATTCATAACAACAACCACCTCATGAATATAGTTTGTATTCGCTGGTTTTTAGCAATACTTTGAAGCCTTGAACTTAGAACAAATGGTCAGACAATTATTGGCCAAATCATCTAAAATTCCGAAAAAATGAATTTATAAATAGAATTTTCTGAAAAAGTTTCTTATGACTTCAATCGCTAAATTCAGCTATATTTTGGTTTATTAATCTCAGATTTTGGTCCAACGCCTCCGGGGATGCAAGCGGCTTTCAATGGGAAATGTATAAATTGCAAAAGAGTAATAAAAGCATTCCATTCTCTGTGACTCGCCGCCACACATTTGCCGGCAACAACGGATGTGGAACGGCAAAATAGTCGATGAATGGGGGGGGGGGCGACGAAAATTGTTGCCGCGGGGGACGGAAGAAAATGAAAAATTGTTGTGAGAGGAGGAGGAACAAGGCTGTTGTCAGAGATAATATAAACAAATGTTGACAAATATTTTTGGACATTTTTTAAATATATTTTATGAGAAAAGAAAGAAAATTTTTGCGCGTTAACTTCGGCGGAAAGCGTCTTTCTGCTCCGATTGTGGGCTTTATTTAATATTTTATACACAATCATCGGTCTAATCCGAGAAGAGAGCTTTTTCTCTCTCTCTCTGCTGGATTCTTTATTTATTTTTGGTAAATCCGATTTTATCTTTTGCGCACGCTATCCAAAAATGGCAACTAATTTACAACAAAAAAAAAAAGAAGATTAAGGAAGAAGCTGAATGTGAAAGGAATTAGTAAAGATATCCATTTTGGGATTGTCCTAAATAATATTAGCATAAAAGTAATTTTTGTGTTGTATGAGAGGCAGGCGTTTTGACACGAAAGCATTTGCAATTGTTTGGCCCGTGCCCAAACAATTGCATTTTGGTGCACATATTTATGCATTTTTGCGTATATTTATTTATTTATTTGTTCGTCCGTCCGTGTCAAAAAGTGTTGTTACGGCGAGGAAGTGAAC
>MEIZ01000052.1:170049-196645 GCA_001723225.1 Globodera ellingtonae
CCCCAACCCCAACCCCAACGGCAGCTGTTTCAGCAAAGCACAGTCGTATTTTTCGTAGATTTTGCCTCCTCCCGCCAAAACGGAGCAGACGACCACGAGGCATTTATTGTATATACTTTAATTTAAATGATAGCGTGGGGGAAAGTGCTGGCTGGCTGATTGATGGTTGGGTCGTGACTTTGCCAAATGCAGCAATTTATGGGACGACTCGGGCGGCGGGAGAGGCTCATTAAATTCATTTATTTTGTAATATCAGAGGGGTAAAACGCGAGTCACTTTTTTGACGAAATAATAATGGTATATTTTACGTATGAAGCTTTTTAGGAATGGGAGAGGTAGCGGCGCCGATAGGCGCCACCGGGAAAATTTTTTCTAAAGATTTTAACAATGTTTGTTAAGAAAATTGCTCCAAATTTAACGAAATTTGGCCATCCTAAATTTTTGGGATTAAAATCAGAAAAAAATCAGGAAACTCCCCAAAAATCAGGCACGGAGGAAAATCATGAAAACATCTAAAAATCAGGAAAACCTAACAAATCAGGTACAAAAGAATGGAAAAACAATGTTCGGAAAGTTGAAATGGTTTTATCCAAATGATTGATATGCCCCATTCAATTCTATTGTGTGATATGTAAATGCCAACAGCTTTATAAGAAAAGTGTTTAGGAAGCATTACAATTTTAATGACTGGTCCACTAAAGTTGGAGTGACGCCAAAGTATGTAAAGCATTACGGTCCCGTTGAGACGACCGATTGAGTACAGTCAAAGATCTTTAAAATTTAAAGTTTAATATAATTAATTGGTTAAAATCAATTATTAAAATGTAAAATCTTTACTTTTTTCAATGCTGATAATAAAAATCACTCGACACTGTAAAAAAGAATGTATACAATTGAAATGAATTAGAAAAAGTACAATTCAATTCTCCAATTTTAACTTAAGTGAACCACGAGAACAGACTGTGACCGTTTAATTTCTGACCAAATTTTTACTTTTGATCACTGATAGATTAAATCATCCTTTCGTCGCACCTATCGACCATTTAATTTGCCGAACTCACGAGAACATTTTACACAAAACTCCCAAAAATTTGTCAATATAAAATTCGTCTCAATGCGTTCAACCGTCACTTTCTGTACCACATTTTGTAAAAATGCGCCAACTTCGAATTTTGCTCGCACTGTTCCTCATTGTAGCAAGTTTAATTGGGAAGGTAATTTTATTTAACCAATATTTATTTATTTACATATTAATTAAAAGATTTAGTTTTATTAAGCACAGTTATCACGGTTTAGGCGAATTGCCAAAGCGACTTCTGGGCCTCAATGTCCCAACCTCTGATTTCTATGGGCAGCGATGCGCAAATGCCCCTGAAGGATTTCGGCATGGACTTCAGCAAAATGAACGATTACAGCGCTTTGTTCGGAGGTCGACGGAAGAGAGGAATTAATTAAGTATTAATAAGTGGAGAAAGTTGAAAGATGACCTTGCTGCTTTGGTTTTTAATTTAGATTTTATCATTTAATTTTGTATCATAAAGTCATTGATTTTTAGAATGTTATATTTAAAACACCAGCACACAAAATTTGATAACTATTTGAATAATAACATTCTCTTCAAGCATTTGTGTAAATGTAAAATCCAAAATACTTAAATATAAACCTTTAGAAACATGTAAAAATACATTTTTGTCCAATTTGTTAAATAATTTTATGTCCAAATATCCAAAAAATTTGCAATGACTCAGCAGCATTATGTTGTTGATTTTCATCCATTAAAACTCACTCACCTATCATTTTTTTGCTTTTTTACAACAAATATACAAAATCTGGTTGGAGGAGACCTGCTACAATTATATGGATCCACCCCCAACCACACACATTAATTAAGTCCATTTTACCAATCGCGAAAAGAATGCTTTGTTTGCTGCGGGTGGAGAGGCGGGGGTATAAAAGCCCTGATCATTTGTGATTAGGTGATCAAAGCTGTTCTTATCCATCGCTTCCAAACCGGTATTTGTTACTGACGACAGGCAAACGCTGATGCAACGCTTTTCCCCAAAATCCGAGCGTTTTTGCGCCCTTTTGGCCGGTGCGACTTCCGTCCTGGTCATTTGCCTATGCGGCATTAATGTCAAATGGCTGCTTGACGACATTTGTGAACTTCAACAGCACATCGAGACTGAAATGGCTGAAGTCCGCGTGAGAACTTTTTGGGGATAATTTTTAATTATGTTAGGGTATTTGTGTCCAAAACGGCACAACTTTTTGTGACCAACCAAACAATTGCGATTAATTTAAAATAAATTCAGGTGATCAATCGCGAGTCTTGGGATGGAATGATGGACTTACAGCACAAACATTCGCAAGCAAATGGTATTTCGTGGTTAAAATTGCAAAATTCGCGCCGCAAGCGTCATGAACGGCAAAAAATGAACGATTACCAACCAGAAGAATTTATTTCTGACGAGGTGGACACTTGTGGTAAGAGGAATTTGCGAAAATTAAATTTTATTTTTGTTAGGTTGTCAGGCTCGCGCACAAAACTGCCCTCCAGGTCAGCCGGGCCTTGCCGGACAACGAGGACTGCCTGGAGGTCTTTTTGGAAAATTCAAATATTGATGAGACAATGATTTTCAGAATCCGGACTGCCTGGTTCAGACGGTCTTCCTGGTGTAGCTGGAGTTGTGGCGCTTTTAGACGAAGTTGGAGCTGGTTGCATTCGGTGCCCCGTTGGGTCCCCAGGTGTGGGAATACAAATAAAGTTTGGATATTTCTACTCACATTCTGTTAAAAAGATTATTTGCTGCTCCTATTCAATTTTTTGTTTTGTTTTGTTTTAGGCCCTCCTGGACCGCCAGGCCCTAGCGGACTTTCGGCCCAGCCCGGCCAACCCGGTGTTGACGGTCATCCCGGCAATGGTGAGCTTTAGCTAATTGCTTTCGTTACTGCTATCATTCGTCCCTAAATGGATTAAGATGGCCAAATTGGTCCTGTTGGATCTCCAGGGTGTCTGGGCCCACGTGGTAAAGCGGGGACGGATGGTCTCCCGGGACCGCCGGGACGCGGCGGCACAAAAGGGAAAGGTGAGCCTGGCAAAAAAGGCGAGCCAGGAAAGTCAGGACAGGTAATGAATAAATTCTTTTGAAATTTTTTTAAAAAGTAACAAAAAATTAGCCTGGAAGACCTGGCAGAAAAGGCGAAGACGGTCAGCCAGGACCATGCGGACAAATTGGTCAGGCCGGACAACGTGGACCAACTGGAATGCCCGGGAAAATGGGTCCACAGGGCGAGGCTAGTTTAAATATGGCAAAAATGTTCAACAAACAAACAAAATTAGGCAGGAGGACCTGGACTTGCTGGAACAGATGGTCAGTATGTTTGGCTTCTTATAATGCTTTTATTTTTTAATATATTTTATTAATAATGTTTTTAATTTTCACTCTTTAGCAAAATACTGTCCGTGTCCACCGAATGCTGGTTGAACAACGGAATTTGATTTTAAATGGAATTGATGTTAAGTCCAGAATTTATTTTAAAACTTTTACATTTGCACAAATTAATTTTAATTTGATTGGGTTTGGTTTGCTATTTTATGCTTGGACAACATTAAACTTAAAAAAATAATTATTATTAGGTTAGAGACAGTACTAGAAGGCAATCTCTTTTTTTACTAATTAAAAAATGTTGATCAAAATTGAAAACTCACTCTACTGATCGCCGTAGAATAGAACGAATTTATTCTTGATTTGTTGTCAAAAAAGAATAGATTTATGTTTTTTACTAGCGATATTCTTCCGTATTTTGCAATTTAGGACGACGATTCGCATTCCGCATTTTTAAACTTTGATATTTCTGCTTCTGAATTCGATTGTCCAATTTGAAATGGAAAAATGGACACATTTCTTGAATTTTCACCTGAAAACTTACACAAATGTTCGACTTGCTTTTGACTTTTCAACGTTTTGATGCCTTCCCGCCGCTATTCTGATCACCTTCCTTCGGTTTTGATTTGTTTCAGTTTTTCTTCTATGTTCGCTTTTAACCATTTCTTCTTCGTCTTCTTCCGATGTGGCGGAAGTGCTGCTGGGCGCCTCTGCACCAACGCGCGCACACACTCCATTGAGTTTGTAATTGTTTGAATAAATTCTGTCCCCCCCCCAACCATTTTTGGTTCGCGACATTCTGGCGCCTGAGCCTGCTGCTGATATGTTCGCAAAAACTACCTTAAAATAAATGAGATTCGCCGTTTTCTTTATGTAGAAAATGATTAAAAAACGAAGGAACTAGGAAATGAAGACGGATTTTGATAGATCCCCGGATCCGGAACCGGATTCCATAAAAATCACCCGGACCGGATAATTCGGGTAAACACCCGGGCCCGGTTCCGGATTGTTCGAAAAAAATGTTTGGATTTAAATCCTCATTTTTTATTTGGGCTCACCTTTTCAAACTAAACTTTTTTAAATCCCTGGCAATCCCAATCCCGATTTTTCCTCAAAATCCTCATCCCGCTCAACTCTAGTTTCAACAAATGTTTTTTAATACGATTATTAAATTTTTCTGAGTGATATTTTTTAATCATTATTTTAAGCGGGGAGGTGGTGCTGACGGCTCTGGAGTTTAATTATTATGGCATTTGAGACAAACTCAAAAATTGAATGGAAATAAAATTTTTAAAAAAGAAAAAAAACATAAGCGATGACCCAAAATGGAAGTGAAATTTTAATGCTTTTAAAAAGAACATTTTAAGCCACAAAGACAAGGACTCTAAATGAGTGAAGCTAATCAAACAATTTTTTTTGTAAAGACCAAACGTTTTCAACCATTTGTACTGTGCTTACTATACTTTTGATGATTTGCCGCGGTTATGACGTTGATCAATTCCAAGAATTTATGAATCACAAATAAATACAATTTTATTTACATGTGCATGGGTTTTATTCCCAATTAAAAATGTTTTTTGATCATTTTTTCTTATATTTCATCAAATTCGATCACATTTCCCTTTTTGATCATCTGATGTCGTCTGCACTTGGTGAATTTTTCGGAAGTGCTTTTTTAAGTCAAAATTCCGGCAGAATCCTTTGGCACAGAACGGACACGTAAACGGCTTTTGCTGCTGGTGGGTAAACATATGAAATTGGAGGTTGTACGAGTGGTGGAAGGCCTTAATAAATCCGAGAAATTAATGATTCAATCGAATGCAGCAAAAGTTATTAATTTCTCTTACAAAATTGAAATTTGAATATGAAAACAGAATAAAAAGGTCTTTAGAAAATTCGAAAAAAATAAAAATTACATTTTTTAATAATAAAAATTGTCACACTTTAGCGCACACTTCGCATTTGTACCGCTTCTCCTGCTGATGCGTCAATTTGTGATTTTTGTAATTGCCGTTCTGATGGAAGCCTTTGCCACAGTATTCGCTGTTTTGGGATATATTTTTTAAAGCAATAACACAAAGCAACGAATTAAAAAATGCCTAACAAATAAGCCAAGTTTTTTATTGGCACTTTCCGAACAAAACCCGAAAAGGGGCCGGAATTTACTCGATTTTAATTCGCACGGAACCGGACAGTTTGGCGCCGGCAATTTTGGCGCGATCAGTTATAACTTAGTCATTAAGAAAGCAAATCAAACAAATCGCTATTAGCCAGAAGCTCTCAGTATGTTGAACTTTTGATCAAGCGAGCTAGTCGATATGTCTTTTTTCAAAAAAGTTATAGCTTAAAACGTATGAAAATTGCCATTTTCGTGCCAACTTGTCGTGCTGACTTATATAATTTCCTTTCATTAAGTCGAATTGCCTTTTAATTTTGTCGGTGCCAAACTGTCGCCGACGTAAATCCTAACCCAACAAACATACCACGTGTACGGCTTGAATCCTAAATAATGGTTTAAAATTATCATTTGAATAATTGAATATGAACGTTGTATTTGATACTGACATTTTACAAAAAAGATAAAAAAGACAACTTTATATAAATTTTGAATTGTTTAAAAGGACATCAAAAAATATATTTTATTAAAATGAATAAAAATATTTTAGTCAGCCCTTGCGTATAGTTATGTAAATGTTTATTTCATTGAATTAATGTATACTACCGGTGTGAATGCGCAAGTGCGTGTTAAGGGTGGAAGACCTTAATTTGGCCGATTAGTCAATGCCTTTTATTCATTTATTAAATTTAACAATTTGAATAAAAAACCTAAATATTCAGAGAATGTTTATTTGTATTATTTACCTGTTGAAGCACTTCCCGCACACCTTGCACTGAAAAACATACATTAACAAAAGTTTTTATATTAATTAATGCGTCATTAATTGATAGACAGAATTTTTTGAAATTTTCCAACTCTGTGAGGCTTATCCTCTGTGTGAATGATTTTGTGTCGACAAAGAGTTGAAGCCTGACGAAAGGCCTTTCCGCAAACCTTAAAAATTGGACGTTTAACGCTTTTCATTCATAAAAAATGCCCACCTTGCACTGAAAAGGTCTGGCACCAGTATGGACCTGAAAATTTTATTTTCTAAATTAAATTTAAAACAAAAAAAACCGGCATATGCCGAGTCAAATTGTAGTGGGCACTGAACGTTTTTGAGCATAATTCGCACTTAAACTGCTGATTCGGTTGTCCCTGCACTTTGGATTTTTCGGCATTTTCGCCTCCGCACAATGGCATTAAATTTTTTGTGCTATTCGACGGGGAAGATGATGAAGACGATGAATTTGATGAAGAAAATGTTTTAGCTGTTTCCTTTTGAAAGTCAACTGCTGGACGCTGATTCGTCGTCATTCTTCGTCCAATCGAAAGGGAGGAGGAGCCTTTGAAAAAGAAAAAAATGTCTTAATTTTAGCAACTTTTAAATATTTTTACCTAAATTCCACGCATCCAAAAAAGATTGTGCAGCGCAATGCACGAGGAGGTTCTTAGACGGATTAAAATGCATTGGCAATTGAAGAGTTGGCGGCTTCACACTGGGAAGGTTGAGAATGTTCTCCACAGAGAAGTTTAAAGCGGGCGATAATGAGGACATTATTATAGTGGCAATTAAATAGCGTAGACAAAAAATCTATTAAACATTTGAACAACAAAATTAAAATTGGAACGTGCCGTGCCATCCACGTTAAATATGAAATGCAATAGTGTCCAAAATAAAAAAGAACAAATTCGAGCATTCCTAAGTTTCACTTTATACTGACTGTTTCCTTCTGTTGGACGAGGTCATTTGTAGTGATAGACAAACGCACATTAAATTCATTCATTTTTTTATTTTATCGTTTTGTTTTTTGTGCATTATTTGCCATTTCAATGTTCGCGTGGTGTGCAAACGAACATAGGCAGATTTATTTATTATTCGGACGCGCTTTGGATGATTTGCTGAGCGTTAAAGAGCGCAATGCCAGGGACAACAGCAGAACGACCGACCGGATGCCCGCCCAATGGGATCGGACGGATTTCGGAATTCCTTCCCCCCTCAGGTGACATTAGGCTGACAGATTAGCACGTCGGCGGATGGCTGTGGCGCGTTGCGCGGTGCCCCGCACATTATGTAGAAATGAATTTGTCCTGCTGGGGGACGACGGGATGAATGGAAAGGTTTGAGCAGCACTAATGCGATTGGGGCGGGCGAAGGGAGGCACAGCAGCAGCAGCAGCAGCAACGGCGGCACAGCCACCGCCTCCCCTCCCTCCCTCTGGTGCTGGGGGTGATGGCCTTTCGTGGAATCAAATTGTGGGCGGGCGGGCGGAGGGTTGCGCTACGGTAGGCGGGCAGGGACAATGCATAAAGAATATACGACGTGCCAGAGATTGGATTCCGTTCCGCGTGCTTTTGGGTCATTCCGTATTCCTTCCGGGTTTTCAAAATGGGAATGGCACATCCCTGATACGTGCGCACTACTAAATACACTAAATACAGCAATACAAAATCTAAGAAGACTGATCAAATTTTTGTTTTAAAATGGTTTTGTACGACCTAATCAATCAGAATTTGAAGCTCACCCCTTTTTTCATAAGGTTCGATTGCCAAAACTTCTGGAATAGTGGCCGTTGCCCGATGTGTCCCAGCAATCAAACCAAACTATTATATAGTCCAAAAAAATGGAGAATAATTTCAATTGTCTCATTACGGTATTGGTTTTCTTTGTTTCTACAGTATAGGGGATACTGTGGAGAGATTTTAAATGGTTTTGTTTTAGAAAATTAGGCCTTTTAGTAAACGTTCATGACATAAAGTATACGGTGTTCAAAATTGTTTGGAGCGGAAGCAAAGAATGCTTGTTGGTTTCGCCCAACGCCCAATTTGGAGAGACTGACAATGGCAATAAGTCCACCCACCCACCGCGCCCATTCGACTGCCAAATAGGCTGGAACTGACTGTTGACTATGACTCCCCCCCCACCTCCGCCAACCGCCGAAGCCCATTCACAGCCCATTTAAAGAGTCAGTCAGTCAGAGCCTTGGTCATAGCCTCCTCCACCCACCCGCCCCCTCGGGCGGCGGTTCGGTTGAGGTCGGCTGAGGATTAGTTTCTTCTCCCCGTAGGGCGTGGGGAGTATCTCTCCGCCCATTGTGTGCTGTGCTGTGTTTATTCGACATTGGCTGTGGAGGAGACAAAAAATGGCACCAAAATGTCGGAGATGAGCCCTCTCGGAGAGGCGGAAGTTGAGGAAGGCGCACTGTTTTTAATATCGTTTATGGGTTTTGTCGAGAAAAGGTTGAGGAGACCGCTGTATTCGTCTGTTGATGGAATTGCATTTTCTTCTATTTTTAACACTTTTAAATTAAAAGGCAAAAACTTTTGACCATTAGAGACAAATTTTTTGAGTTTTGGAAAATTTCATGAATTTGTGATAAACTAAACATGACCATTTATTTTAATAGTTATTTGGATTTTGTAATTTGAAGATATTTCGAATTAACGTAAAAATAATGAAATCACGGATTTACACAACAATAACAACTCTGGTATTTATTTATCGATGCTTGAACCTGTTTCCGACGCGTTTTATTGAGTTCAGTCATTCCTCAGCATTAAAAGGCCTTTATTTAGAGCTTTTTTATCAATTAACAATTGCCAATTCCCATTAAAAATCAACAAATTTGGAGAAACTGCTTGGGGGGATGGGGATGAATGTTGCCCCTTTTTCCACTTTCTCCCGTTTCTTTCGCTTCTCCCCGACCCAAACCAATGTGAAACAACACTTTACCCTCATCAGCAGCAGGTGGCGAATAATATGAATGGCGATAAATAGCGTTGAAGCCACAAAAAGTGGCTAACTACTTCCCAACCGCCCCCGCAGGGCTTCCCCCTCACTCCGCGCTCCATTACGACGACGGTGCGCCTTTCGATGCCCGGCTAATCCCCGTTGGCGCCACGACCATTTGGATGATTAACAACGTGAAGAAGGAAGGGATTGGCAGAATAAACAGTGTCTTATTTCCTGTTTGGGCTTTTGCCGGAAAAGGCTTACGGAAATGATGGCAACCGGTTCGTTCGCTCGTTCATTAACCGTCGACAAATAAATAAAGACTCACCAAAATAAAACTTATAAACAAACAAAGTGATAAATAAACATATTTTTACTTGTAAATAAAAAATAAAATCAAAAAAATAATGAAATTTCCAAAAACCCATCATTTAAACAAACCTAAGGTATTTCGAAATGATGAAAAGTGCGCAGCGCCTTTCTCACCAAAGCGTCGCCGCTGCGTGAGAATGTATGAAACTTCCTCTTTCGCCACCACCCACACGCTAATGTGCCCCGGTGGCTCTGTCCGGATTAACTTTGCTCCYTTTTCTCATCCATAAGCAATGGATGAAATGCCTCGAGCGATGGGTTAAAATTTTCGCGCATTTCCCGCCAGCCCTGCGGGGGCAGTCTGACAAGCCTGGGAAATGAACTTTAAATGACAGCTGCTGAGGACAAGGATGGAAACTTTCGAAATCAAAGTATTTGGAGCGATTGCGAGAAGAATTCTGTGAACCCTTAAAAATGGAACGATTGTTGGTTGGTTGATTATCCATCGAGTTCAGCAGTTCATAATTACAGTACGCTTTCGACAGCTTCCGCCGCGCACGAACACTGAACCCACTTTTGTTGTTGGACAATTACTCCGTGTTCTCCCCCCCCTCCCCCTCCTCCTCCCCGTTCCACTCAACGCCCCAACAACGGGGAGTTGGAGGATAATTATGTGCGCGGAAGTGTTGAAGAGGGTCGACAATGGCCAAATATATGAGATTATATTTGGGCGAGATGACCCCAGCGGGCATCAGCAGAGCAAAGATTAAATTAACTTTCAAGATGCTTCTGGAATTAAAAAATCAATTTTACCTTTCGTCTTAGTTTAACCATCGTTTTCCCCTATTCCTTATCTTTAACTTTTGGTTTCTATTTTTGGTTAATTTTATTTCCTATTGAAGTTCATTGCCCTATTGTCGCTATAAGCTTTCAGTTTACAAATCTGCTGGTGTTTCATACCCCAGAAGAAGGACAGCAGATTAACCTTTTGGTTGATTTGGTTGTACCCCTGCGGGGTTTGGAGTTTGGATTTGGCCTCGGGGGCCTCCTCAGTTCTTCTTCTTCTTCGAGTGTTGCTGCTGCTGCTGGTAATTGATAGTTTACTGGTGGACGGACTTGCGACTGACTATTCTTCCCACTCCGGTGGATTAAGTGGCCCTCCAAATATATTCTCGCGCAGAATGGCGACTTTTAACAGACCAGCAATGGCACAATCGAATGGAAAGTCAATGTGCAAAAGGACCAAATAATGGTCGCTGTTTTGAGCTGCTGTTCGTAGAATTTTTGATGTTCATTGTAAAGGTGTACATAAAGTTAATTTTAACAGTTAAATAAACTCCAATTTATTTAAAAATTAACCATTTCGTAAAGTTCGACAATTCATTTTATACATTCAAATTACTTTGAATATTTTCAAAAATGATTAAATCTTTTGCAAAGCAATCACTGAATGAATGCCATCATCTCCAATCAGTCAGAGGATTAATATTATTATTATTTTATTAGCGAGGGGAAATGCAAATGCCAAATTCATCAATTGCCCTCCTTCAGATGGTCTTTCAAAGGTTTAATTTCGGCTGATTTCCGTCTTTTTCCTCCCCCTCTTTTTTGCTGTTTAGCAMTGTTTTTTGTGGKTTTTGTTTCTTTCGCATTCRTTTGCTCTGGCGTATTATTCCCCGACATTTCGATGACTTCTTAAAATGTTCAAACTTCCGATCAAACCAATTTCTAATTGCCCCTTTTTATTCCAAAAGTTCCGCCTTACCCTGAAGAGTCATGCCGCGTAAATGTGAGCTAAAGACGGAATCGTCGGACGAATAACTCTTCTTGAGCTTGAAAGGTTTACAGCCGCCCCACGTTCCACATATATAAAACATAAAAATGATGAAAAGGCCGAAGAAAGCTTTCATTTTATTAGAAAAGACGGCTTTTTCCAATTTTTTGATTAAATGAAGACTAAAAAACAACCAGACTTTTGACTGCTTATAAACAAACAAACATTGGCAAGATGATGCTAACACAAATATTATTTGACACGTTTTGCCCGAGAATATAATGAAATTCATGCATTAAAATTGTGTTTAATCAATTCTGTCTGACCTTAACAAATTTATAAATTTTTGCCTTTTATTAAAATGAAAAAACTGAGTTCAAATTATGGGACTTTTAATAAAAAAGTTAATTTTTTTTATTTGTTTTCCTTCCCATAAGTTTTCATGGTCATAAAACGAACGCGAATTTATGAAAGTGATTACCAATTGAGTTGAGAGGTGCATTTATAAAATACGTTCATAACAAAAAAGAAATAATCAACCATTCATTTATTTTAGATTTATCACATCACAAAAATAAAAATATATCATTTTAAATTTCTTGCTATAATTTTTTGATTACTGCAAATTTAAAATAGTCAACAATTTTTGTTGCGCGAGTTAAATCGGAAGTCGATGCTTCTGGCTATATTTTTGCGAACAAAAAGACGCCTTATAATGTGTAAAAATAACAATAAATAGCTTAAAATCTGATGAGAATGTTACATAACCAAAAGGATCCAAAAATTATCAGTATAAATTCAGTTTTGTTGCATTGGAATAACTTGTGGAAGGCGAAGGGATGGAATTGATGGGAAAAGGACGAGAAGCATTTTTCAGCAAACGACAAATCTTAGTAAAATGAACGATAAATTTCAATACATCCCTTCATTTCGGCTAAATTAACATACTAAAACATTAAGGATTGAATTTTTTAGTAAACCTCATTGGAGAAACTTAGATAAAGCATTAAGTTTATCGTTTTGCGTCGATTAAAAATAAAATAAATTAAAAAAACTGCATATTGTGATCGGAACAAACTCAAAACTTCTTCAAAATTTTCAATCGTTTCTTTGTCCAATGGCAGCTCAATTCTGAAATTGAATTAAAAAAAGCTTGCAACATAAATGAAATTTCAATAAAACGTCACTTTTTTAGTTAGTCAAAAAATCCAAATTTTAAAATTTTCCGTTCCCGCAGAAAACCTTTAAAAAATCAACGGGATTTCAACTGGGAAAGGCGCCCGGTCTCGTTCACGCTAAATTTTGATGTTTACCGGTCTGTACATGGCAGGGGCGGTTCCGCCAAAAATAGCCTAAATCGTTTAAAAAGTTTCGAATTTGCACTGTTTAAGCCCTGCCATTAAATTGTGAAAAGTTGCCTCACAAACTTTTTTGAACCTGTATTTGTACAGGTACAGCAGTACTCCAAAAACAGATGGATTTTTTGAAAATAAAACTACTTTTAATACTGTACTGTGCTTTGTTTGCTCACCTTTCGAACGGGCTTTTTGCTTTTGGCATGAACATTGGCGTTGAATTTCTGAAGAAGACGGGAAAAGCATTGGCCACCACTTTTGTCAAGTTAATTTTGTTAGTAATGCAATTAAAAGATACAACTAAAAAAAAATTATAATCACATGATTGTAAATGAATGGACGGATAGTGTTTGAGGGCATTTCCAACTTATCAATCTTCGCTTGAATTTTGGTGATCAGTTCTCCCCACACCAATGCCTTCTGGGACCGGTCTCCGATCCACACCTTAATTATTTATATTAAAACTTAAAAATCCCAGACAAAAGCGATTTAGGATAGTTTTACCTCCAGCTTTGCAATGATTGGCAAATCCATTAGGTTACCATAGGGATTTGGTTGTGCTTCCAACCCTTTGCCGGGGTTCATCTCAAACCTTAGGTAGGGGAGCATGAGCGTTATTTTCGGAAAACCAACAACGCGACATTAAAGCCAAGCCTTCAGAACTGTCAAGGGTAGAGCCCGGGAATTCTCCCCACACCGAAAACCAACAACAAAAAAAAATTCTGAAGAAAATTTTGCCGTTTCTAAATATTTGAACAAACTTTCCACTTTTTTGTAAGTGTTTCCGGGACCCCCGGATCCGTGCAATCTGATGGGAGTCGATACAATTTTCTTAGAAAACGAAAAGCGGTCCCTTTTTGTGCAACGCGCACCGTAAGAAAAGTCCGTTGACATGGCACGCGACTGAGGGCGGCAGATCGAATGTCAGCCGAACCGTTTCCATAAAGATAAAGTCAAATTTGTGGACGAGCGCGGCACTTTTCCGACCCGAAGTGGCGAGCAACAGCAATTGGAAGACTTCGCCATTGATGTTTTCTGCACTTTCCCTCTTTGGCTCAATGTCCTCGCGGAATATTGCAACGCCTAACTTGCGGTTGAAAACTGAAAATTTTCATATAAATTCCCGCCAGAAAATCTCGACAATTTTGGGAGGGTTCAGGCCAGGCACTTAATCAAAAAGAATTTCGGGGGGGGGGGGGACATGCCGCCTCACTCGATATGTTTGTGCTGATTTATTTTTGTTTAGAGAAATAATATTTTTTTTAGTCTTTTTGATTTTTTCAGGCGTTTCTGAAAATCTAAAATTCCCAGCCGATCAATGGATCAGAATTTAAAAACGTACAAACATCCTTGACCAGCTTGCTTGGCAATAGTCCTTCCTTAGTCATTGTCAATATTTGCTCATCATCAAAGCTTTTCTCTTTCTTCAGGTAACTATCCCACCGATCAGTGCTCTCATTGGCCTTGCCCTTAGACACTCCTTTCAATCTGATCACCTGATCCTGGAAATTAATCAGAAGTTCAAAACAAAAATGCATAAGAGCAAAGAAATAAATAACCCTTGGCTTTTTTTCTTAATTAACTGCATTTACACAAAATGCGCATGGCTTGGCGAGGCATTTGTGTTCCGGAAAATCGCGACAGTCGTAGCGCCATAATGTCCATTTATTGGATTTGGTTGAAGAAAGGGGCTGTGACATTCGTTGGTAAATATTTCTGTCAAGTTGTTCATTTCTTTTCTCTTTTTGCTTGGCTTTTGCCAAATCATTTATATCTGGCGGCTTTTTATAAAACCACCATTTTGAAAAAACCCAAACAACCAAAAGGCCGACAACAACAGCAGTCAACATACTTAAGCACATCCTAAAAAAAGACAAATCTTTGTATACATATGCATTAGTGACTGGCGAACTCGAAAAGCCGGAGCCGAGCGGGATCCCGTTAAGTCCCGGCCCCGGTTTAGTCCCGGTTTGGTGGTCCGCCACGAGACTTACTAGGTGATTTTTTGAGGTAAATACCCAACTCGCTACACCCAACTCGCTACTTTGTGCCGACTCGCTACCCCTTTTCTACTTGTTCAAAAACCGTTTAAGACATTTTTATAATTAAAAATGCATGTATTTTTCATCTACTCGATGAGACAAAACGAACGGTACCATTTTTAGGCTCGAGTAACAACCATGAACTGAGTTTTAAAAAAGTAGCGAGTCGGGACAAAGTAGCGAGTTGGCAGGTAGCGAGTCGGGGTTCGTCCGTAGTACGGGACCGGGACCAGTATTGAAATGTTTTTCATTTTGGTACTGAAATTTTCGCGGTTTTTCAAAATTCCTTCAAAACTCCCTTGTAATGGTCCCGGTTTTTTATCAATCATTTTTTTCTTTTTTTAAAATGCTACTAAAAATCTTTGTCCAGGTCGTCCTTTCTCTTACTCCGCTGGATAAGAATGGACCAAAAGACAGCTTTAGGGCGAATTATTAAAGTGGCCGTTTGTTCGGTGATCTTTTCCTAAAAAAAAAATGAAATAAATCCGTTTCCTCACAGGTCAATCAATGGGCTCTCGACTTTGCGGGCAACAAACAGCGCATTCTGAAGAGTTTGTCTTCGATTTCTCGCTCATTTGACTCTTTTTTTGCCTTTTGTCTATAGCATGTCGCGACGCGTACAAAATGAACGCAACAATTCGCCTGGGACCGGAGTTGGAAATTACCGGGTACAATTGCTTGGACCATTTCTACGAGTTGGACACTGAACAGCACTCCTGGGAGGTTCTTCGTGAACTTGTGGAGGAGTCGAAAAAAGTGGGCTTCCAATTTGATGCTTTTTATTCTAAAGTTCGGCAATAAAATTCGAGATTTTTGGGCTGATTTCGGAATTTTTCCTCGGGAAATGTGTGGATGATCACTCCAATTGTGCAGATTTTAGCTGTACAACATGATGATCATCACAGGAATGCCGATCCGGCACTGCTTCGGTCTCTACAACTGCATGGTTTCCGTGGCAAACGGGAAAATTGTGTTTATATACCCGAAAACTGTTCTTGCTAATGACGACGTCTATCGGGAGGGAAGGTCAGCTGTGAATGAGCCCTTTGGGAACATTTTAAATAATTATTGTTGTATAATTTGGTGCAAGTTGAATGAATTTTGACTGATTTCGGAATTTTGACTAATTAGATTAAAAAAAACTTTCTCTTTAATGAGGCATAAATGTCCACAAATTCAGATGGTTTGTTGCATGGCAGCACAAGAACGAAGTGATCACTTACAACATCAAGGAGGAGTTCGGATTCGCTCAGGCAATCAATCCATTATTGAACCGAATTTCGTTTAAAAAATTTTTTTGTTATTAAGAAAACCGTTCCATTTGGCACTGCCGTGCTCCAATCGGCGGACGGCATTCGGCTAGGCATGGAAATGTGCGAGGAAATGTGGGCACCGCACGGCCCGAGCCAACAGTTGGCGCTGCAGGGGGTGGACATCATTTGCAATTCAAGCGGTTCCCACCACGTGCTGGGCAAGTCGCGCATGCGAATCAACCAGCTCGTGTTGGGTACGACGGCAAAGGCAATTTTAGAGAGAAAAGTTTAAGAAAAAAAACATACAAAAAAATAACTAAACCTTTTGACTGAATTTCAACCCTTTCAGCTGGGTGGAACCTATTTATACGCAAATCATCGTGGAATGGACGGGGAACGAGTGCTTTTTGATGGAATGTCTTCAATTGCACAGGTGACGCATTCGCATGCCCCTAATTTGGGCACTAAAATTTGTTTAGACTGGTTAACATTTTTTTAATCCAGGACGGGAAGCTGTACGCACAGATTGAACAATTTGACATTGAGGACACCGCCGTTCGTTGTTGCGCATTGAATCTGGACACTTCCGTTGCGTATCGGGCAAAAATTGCCAGTCTATGTCAACAGGTGTCCTTTCCATTAAAAAATAAAATATTACTTTTTTCCAATTTTTTTTTTTGAATGACAACTGTAATTTTCAGTCTAGCAAAGTTGCACCAATGCCATGCGTCGAGTGCGAAGTGCAGCTGTTGGCCGATGGTCCGACGGATGGCGGTCTTTCGTCGCCGATCAGCGTTGAGCAGCGCTCCAACGTCGAAGAGCTTCGCCATGCGCCGGCGGCATGGCTTTGGCATTACCTGCGGCGCAGCAGAATGGTCAGTGGACGAAAACATTTCTAGAAAAAAAAAGAATAAATTTAAATTTGGCGTTTCAGAATGGTTTCTTTTTGCCTCTGTCCGGCGGACAGGACAGTGTTTCTGTGGCCGTGATCGTTCGTTTGATGTGCGAAAAAGTGTGTGCCGCTGTGGCCAAAAATCCCGGTTTTTTTTTCTCATTTTTATGGGGGTTTATTGATGATGCTGTGTTGGGTCCAGACTCTGACGACCCCTCATACTTTCTGTGCGGCGGTGAGCGCGTGCCGACCGACCCGACCCAGCTCTGTGCCCGTCTCCTCCACACCTGCTTCATGGGCTCCTCAAACTCTTCGGAAATGACGAAGGCACTGGCGGCGGGGATCGCTAAAGACATTGGYGCAACGCACACAAAGTCATTTTTTGTTGTTGAACTCATTAAAGGGATGTAATTCGCAGAATAAAGCCGTTCGTCAAGAATAACAAACAGTACCCGTTTTCATCTTCTTCTTTGTTTTTAGTATCGGCATCGATTCAGTTGTTCAAGCTTGCCTTCAAACTATGGATTTTACGCCATCGTATGAGGCATATTTTGACTTTAATCACCGAAAGGGACGAAATCTCTCACTTCCAAATTTTACGTTTTTGTATTTTTTCTAAAGACGCGTTTGTTGTTTGTACTCCTCTCTGCCTTTGAGAATTCTGTTTACATACTGGTTAAAGGGTTATAAATAAACCAATCCTCGCGATAAAAATAATCATTTTGCAGTCTTCCGATAGTCGCGAGGTGTTGGCTCTTCAGAATGTGCAGGCTCGCTCGCGCATGGTGCTCGCCTATTTGCACGCGCAATTGGCGTTGGCGAAAGAGCGCCGTAAATTGAAATTTTTTAAATGCTTTTTTGTTTAGTAATTTTTGTGTATTTTCACAGGCAAAGGCTCTCTGCTTGTTTTGGGTGCCTCCAATGTTGACGAGAGGTGCTTTCTTTTATTGTTTGTTTGGTGTGTTTAGGCCAAACTTTTGGAATCTATTGTGTCCGGACTCCTTTTTTAAATGTTTTGACTTAAAGGGAAATTGTCGAAAATAATCATTTTTATTTAATGACTCATTGACTTTTTTGCTTTCCATCTTCTAACTAATCATTATTGCTTTTCCCTTTTTAGTTTGGTTGGCTATGTCACTAAATACGGTCGGGTTTTGTTGTTTATTTTATTTACATTGTTAAATATGTTCATCTGCAGATTGCTCATCGGCCGACCTGAACCCGATTGGGGCGGTGTCAAAGCACGACTTGCGCGAGTTTCTGCGTCATGTGAACGCCGACCACAATTTTCCCCACTTGCAAAGGCATGCTTTGAAAAAAGAAAATATGTTGAAAAATTAGTAATTTGCCTAATCTTTGTTTCAAATTTTGTCTCCGCTTTTTACAGTGTCATCGATTCGGTGCCGACGGCTGAGCTGCGTCCGCTGAAGGATGGCCAAATTGTGCAGACGGACGAGGCCGAAATTGGGCTCACCTACGAGGAGTTGTCGACGTTCGGCCAACTGCGTCGTCCGGGCTGTTCCGGTCCCTACCGGATGTTCCAGGAACTTGTCCACAAATGGCATCCCGAGCACAGCTACGATGAGGTGGGAGAGAATGTTTAAATGAAATGAAGTTTTTTATTATTTTAATAAAATAGGAGTTTTGAGATTGCGGACAAAGTGCGCATATTCTTCCATCGATACGCCGTCAATCGGCACAAGGCCACAATTGCAACTCCAGGCAAAACATTTTCCCAGAGATTTCGTTTAAAATTTTTGAAAACAGTCGTAACTGCCTCAGAGTTTTTTGATTTGAATTAAAATTGACTTTTTATTTGTTTTTTAGTCTAAATTCGAAGCTTCTTTTGGGGGTGAACACAATTTTTTTCAGCTTACCACGCGAACACTTACAGCAACGAGGACCATCGCAACGACCATCGACCGTTTGTTTACCCGGACTTGGCCCACCAGTTTCAGCGCATTTCTGAATTGGCCGAAATGTTGAAGAAGCGTGACCATCGGCGGCGACAAAGCCTCCAAACAGAGTGTAATAATCAAAAGAAATGAACTGATCAGATTACATTATCTTGTTGTGGTTTTACTTTACCGTACCCGAGCTGTCGCTCGTTAAATGCCATTTCAATTGGTTTTTTGGTCTATTTTTTTTATGACAATTTCATTCCGGTAACTGTTAACTTCCAAATGCGATAATTTCCGGGCCATTTGAACGAGTCAATGAGCTGACATTTTTTTATTTTCCAATTTCTTATAAAAATTCTTTTTTTAATTCTTTTTTGGAGTGCTTTACATTTTTAATTTGTATGTACATATGAACTCATGTGTTCTTCAATAAATCATAATTTTTAGAGCTTTAGCGGCTCTCAGTGATGGCATCCTCTTCCTCTGATCAATCAGCGTACTCCAAGCAGGCATTGGAGGAGTTTTGGCCGAGTCAGCAAGCGAAGATTGGCCAAATGACAATGGTTGGTGTGAAGAGAGGGGGGACAGGACATGTTATTAGGCGTTCATATCCGGTTAATACAAGTACAGCTGCTATCGAATCGAAATTATGACATTTTTGATTTCTTCTGGCCTTAATTTCTCGACAAATATCGGGATAAAATTTTCTTTTCCAGTTGCTTGATATTCATTCCTTCAGAATTCGTTTCGGGAGGTGAACAGACATTCCGAGTTGCCTATTGCTCGAATTAAGGTTTAATTTGAGTGAAAAAATTGAGTCAAAATTGCTTTTGGTTTGTTCAGAAAATAATGAAAATTGAGGAGGGCGTCAAAACGCAGGTACAAAAAGTTGTTCTTTCCCGAAATTTTTGTATATTTAAAATATACAAATTCAATTCGTTCAAATTATTTCTACGAAACAAACAGATGATCAGTGCCGAAGCACCCGTACTGCTTGCAAAGGCCGCCGAACTTTTTGTTAGTTTTTTGACCGGCTGAACATGGGCAACCTTTCATGGGTTTCTTGCTAATCGGGCGCATTTTGTTCAGATTGAGGAGCTGACTTTGCGATCGTGGCTAAACACGCACGACAACCGACGAAAAACCATTCAAAAAGCGGATATCGCTGCCGGGGCGGCGAAAAGTGGTGGGAAAATTACAATTATTCTGGAGAGAGGCAAAATTGCTGAATAAATGCTTTGTTTTGTTTTTTCAGAAATGTTTGACTTTCTCATTGACATTCTCCCGCGCGAAGAATTGCAAAAAGTTTGTGGATCGAAGCTTTAATTACATGTGTAACGTATCAAAATGGACCAATGGACACGGGAGGCCATCCGGGCATCCCTGACCATTCCCCCCGAATACCCCATCACACATGGAAAAAATCTTTGAATCATTTTTGCCTGTTTTTCAGAGCCAATCGGTTGGCCATGAAGGCACTGACGGCCTTGTGCAGGAGGCAGAAGAAGAGCCGACTTTGGCAGACGATCAAAACATTCAATACATCATTCAGGTGATGGTTGTTTCAAGTTTGTGTCGATTTCTAAAATTCTGATCAACCTTCAATCAACTGATCGATCTCTGTCTGTTGTTTTTCCAATTTGCAGTACGCGGACGGCGGTGAAATGGAGAACTCGATGGTGCAGTTGGAGGACGGACGAATCATCCACGCCACCCAAATCGGTCAACCCATTCCGTTGTCGGCTGCCGCCGATGCGAACATTCCGATCGGACAGCCGCTGATCATGACCATCCCGGCAGCAAACGAACAGCACCACCAACATCATTTCCATGTCGTGAACAGCTCCAACACCGCGTCTCTTTCGCCAATGGCACCGGCGTCCCAACTGCCGCCTCCGGCGGATGAACACTAGCAATGGGTCGAGGCGAGGCAATTGAAAAATTGAGAAAAAAATATTTTGTATTTATTGTATTCAATATGTTGGTAAAGGATTTGTCATCTTGCAAAGGAATCAAAAAATATGGGGGAAAAGTATTTGAAAATTAGATAAAGGATGGTGATTGGCGTTGCTTTCCTTCCTGACTCTCTTTTCCATTTAAAAATATAATATAAAAAATAAGATTTTTGTCAAAATATTTTGTCACTTTTCTAAATTCGCCTTCTTTTCGTCATAGAGTTTAACTATTTCGCTTTTTCCCTTTCAGAATAATGCTTATACTCCCTAAAAGGAACATCTAATTATGCATAAACGGCCACTTTCAAAATATCATTTAAAGTAGCTCACTTGTTTGGCCCATTTTAACTAGAAATGCGTCTGCGAAGGTTTCATCAAAATGTTTTGGACAATTCATTCCTTTTATTAAATTGATTAATTAATTWACGTTTTTCTCTTTCTGAATACTTGTAGATTTCTAAATTTAAAAACATTTATAAATGATTGATCTATGATTATTAATGGGGACTTCGAAAAAATTATTAAAAAAAAAAGTTCAATTCAAAATAAAAAAAACATTCAAATGCTATTCCAACAGAAAAAATATTTTTGCTATAGTCGTAAAAATAAATGTTTGTCTCACATTGATGAAATAATCGTAGATAAAAATTAGGTAAAACATTTTGGAAAATTTATAAACTAAAATACAATCTTTATCAATTTGGCTGATATCGAAAAAAACATAAATTTTATGGCACGTGAAAAGGCGTGGCGGGGAGGGAGCTTATGCCGACCAAATTGTCCCGTAATGGCGACAAATAAGCAGTTATTTCTTAAAGTTGGTTTGTATTATTTAAAAATTTTATTATTATAATTTTGTAAGCAAAAATGATAAATAATGAAACAATGGGAATGGGCTCTTGCAACTTTTGAGCAGATGCAATTCCCCTTTTGAAAACCTAATCAAATCTCATTAATTTAAATTTTATTATTATAATTTTGCAAGCAAAAATGATAAATAATGAAACAATGGGAATGGGCTCTTGCAACTTTTGAGCAGATGCAATTCCCCTTTTGAAAACCTAATCAAATCTCATTAATTTACCTTCAAATTTTTCAAAAATATTACATAAACTATTAACAAAACAGAAAATATTCTTTCTTATGCAGCACATTCTTTTATTATTTTTAATTGCCGACATTTTGCTCGAATATTGAGCGACAAACTTTTGTGTAAAAGACTGCGGCAAATTGTGTAAAAATTGGGAAAATAAATTTAGGCGGGCGACATTTAATGCAATTCGTAACTTAGCCAATAAAATTTAATATGCAAACTATTTACATTACCTTAATTATATTTATTGTTGTCATTATTGAACACCAGAGTATTTATCATTTCAGTAAGTCCAAATAAAATTTTTGTTTTGATTTGTGGTCAAAAAATTAATTATTAATATTTTATATAATTAATTTTATGCTTGTTTTTTAAAATTTATTTATAAAAAACATTTATTTTGTCAGCTTTTTCATTAAGTCACAAGGATTTTGTTGCGGAGGATGGCCAAATGAATGCAACATTTTTGGCTGCAATTGCTACTGCCGTTTTTGTGCAAGCAACGGCATCCGAATTCGAAAATGCAATTTTACTTTATGACTTTAAATGTCTGATCACAAATTGCAATCCCACGCTGTCAAGCCACATTCAGACGCCGATCACCGACATCGCGCCCCGAAGAACCCGGACCCTTGATTTTCCGAATCGCGAGACATGTTTTGGGAAGACAAGCACCACAAAATTGGTTTGAGCTGGTAAATAACTCATTTTAAAGCAATTAGTCTTGAAATTTTTGGATGAAAGAAAATAGATAAAAGCCTTGTGCTGGGGCCCACCGCCCCCGGGGGTTCGTCCCGGTCTCTCTCTCTCTCTGCACCCCTCTCTTCCTTTCTTTAACTATTATATCGGGCCGTGTCCCGGCGATGATGAGCACGTTCCGTGGATCGGTCACCTATTTGTTCCGCACGTATTTGGTCACGGGGGACCTGGACCCTTCGGACAACCACCATTTAACAACTCGGCTCCACCACCACCACCGTTTGGTCAAGGAGGACCTGGACCCTTTGGACAACCACCATTCAAACAGCTCGGACATGCCACCTCTTTGAAAAAAAGATCAGAGATCCTCTTGATGAATTTTGATACTAACAAAAGGCTGCATAAATTTACAAATCGGCATTAACTCTAAGTAAACAAAATTGCCAATTACAATCCAATCAGCCTTCCATTTTGAATAGGCTTTGTTTTGATTTTTTTAAATTCATATTTCTTTTTGGGTTAATTAAGGTTTAATTGAAACAGAATGCCAATTCTTCACACAGAAAATAATGTTAATTAAATTTCGACAAGACGCGGCGACTGCTCAATTTTTGCGACTCATCACCGAACAGCGAAATGCTGCCGATTTGGTACCGACCGACGACCAACCGGTTTGGCTGACCGAAATGATCGACGGGTCGGTTCGAGACAAGACGAGAGTTGAAGGAAATGCGGCGGGTGAAAGGGCGATGAACATCCCAGTGCAAAAATAATCCTAAAAATTCATTTATGCTCGGAGTGAGCCGGGGATGGATGCTATGATCATGTTTTGCGGGAAATGCCATTAGAGACTCTCGAAGACTTAGCCTGTCATATTTATTACAAAAAAGGGATCCAATGGAATCGCCCGCCGCGTCCATTTGGGATTTGACGGCAATGAGAGCACATTTCTTGCATATATAAGGAGACGAGCAGTCCACACCGAACATGCACATTCATCACAACAACAGAATTTGCTAAATTCCTYCCGYCCGACTCGTCCGAGGCACAAAATGTTGTTCTCCAAGCMCTGCTCCATCTYCGCGTYCCACCCGTTGATGGTGCTGCTGCCAATGYTGTTCATCGYAGTTGCCATGTTGTCCTCCAATTCGGTCAGTGCYACCGGAATGCCGCCAAAAATGGAATGTTGCCAACCTGCAATGATGTCCTGTTGTGCTGCACCGGCCATGCAATCGTGCGGATGCGGTCGCCGCAAGAAAAGRGAGGTTAGTAATCGAGGAAGCCTAATTAACAAGYTTAAATKGGTATAATTAAGGCAGTCCAACCGCACATTAAGGGCAACGAGACGCCATGTCCCCAAACGGAGTGGCGACAGCTAATGCAAAATGTTGCAAAATTGYAATATTTACAAACGCTAATTATYCCTCAAAATTGCAGGCAATTGTGCCGCTTGACGACATCGAATCGGTGAACTCCGTCCAAAMGGCGCTGATGCGACGCTTTCCGGACAACAAATTTCTGGTGATGTGCGCCTTGGCCGGCGACGAGATAAGGCGACCGGCGGACAGCAAACAAATGTTGCCGAATGAGGTCGGACATTTTTAAAATTTATTGTTTTTTTTTGTTTATTTCCAATTTTGGATAGTAATTTGAATATATTTACCATTTTATACAGTACCCAAACCATTCCCCAACTGTCAGGTTCACCTCAGCTCCAGCGGTAACGGATACTGTAATGTGGTCAGCGAACGCATTTGGTGCCAAGCAGCCGCAGTCGTCGCTTGACGAAAACGCCGAAAAACAATTTTTGAATCGAAATATGTCCAAATTATGATGTGTACAATTTTACCTCTTTATAATTTGCCGTGGATAAATTCATTTAATGTAATAACATTTATATTTAGTTTTGATATAGGAATTTTAATTGACCTTAGGAACTCAGAATCCCTTCAATAATTTATTTTAAAAGTCTTTAAGCCGGATTTTTGTACAATGATTTGCATTTAAATGTCCGATCATTGTTCCTTTTCACTTCTACCGATCAGCCCAAATAAAATAATCAAAAAATAATTCAATTTTAAACCTCAGCAAAAAGCCGGTCTCCTCAAAAGCTTTGGTGGACGGAACACTCCAAAAATTTAGTGGGGGTAATATGGGGGGCAAAGAAGATCAAACAAGCATTATTTGGACGGATTTTCAAGTGTTGGGTAAAGCCAAAGAATTTGTCCGCTACTTCTCAATTTTTGTCGGTGTTGAGTGGGGGGAAGGGCCTTCGTTTCCAAATGTTTGTTCACAGAAATAAAGTTTCTGAAGAGTCGCGAAAAGGCCGTCCGACCGGCCCACCGATTTTCGAAAATCCATATTCCATTATTGCATTATTTTGTTCCCCAATCGGCACCCACCGCCGCCCGCTTTTTGTTTTTGTGAAGAGCGCCTAATCATTTGCCGTGGTCCAATTTTGATGAATGAATAAATTCATTTTATTCTGAATRGATTTTGGTCCCAAAATAAATGGGTGGGTGGGCAGCCCTGGAATAGGTAACTTCAATTGGTGAAAATTATCCTTTCAAAAATTTTGAAAATTCTTTTCAAATGTTTGGGATAATTGTTATAGACTTCAAATAGATAGATAGATACAGGATTAAATAATTAGTTAATTCAAAGTCAATATAGTTTTCATTAAATATTTATGGAGTAATAATTAAATTTGTTAAGATAAATTCTTTTCAAAATTTATGATAATTTTGCTTCGCCAAAATATTCGCGTTTGACTCCCACACAACCAGCGGCGGCACTGCACTTGAGTGAGTTTCATTTATAGCGATAATTTAATTAATTGATTTTTTAAAGAACAAAAAAAATGTTTAATTAATGAATTGATTGTTATGGCCATTATTTTTGGCGAAGGGTTAAGCATTAGCGGTAAATAGTTGCCTTGAGCAAAGAGATCAAAAGTCTCGGCTTTGATGCCGCTTATTCAATTTATCAATTTTACTGAGAAATTAATAATTTGCTTGGACATTTGCTGCAAAAATAACGACAGTTTCGGTATGCATTTGGTTAATTGGGTTTACGGGAATTTTACATAATCCGAAGAGAAATGTTAGCCGGACACTCCAATCTCTATGAAATTACGTTTTACATTCACTTTTTGGATCGAAAAGTGCAAAATTATAATTTAATATCTTCATTTAATTAAACTTTAATTTTACAAAGATTTGGATTTTGTATTTATTTTTCAAAAATTTTCAAACTAAAATACATAACGAAATTCGCCCCAAAAGCCAGCAAAATTTGTGCGAGTTTTGCCATTCGGAAATAATTTGTCGAGATGAGAGTTGGCCATCCATTCATTCATTCATTCATTATTTTAATGGGTAATTTGAGCATAAAATTTGGCTATTAACTAAAGTAAGCGTCATTTTCTCTTTTTCATTTCATTTTCATCTTATTTTTTACATTTTCTATTAAAAACTAGTTAATTATTGTTATATAAATCACAGAACAAGAAACCTATTTATATTTTTAACATTTTCTTTAAAGGCATTTAATATCTCACGGTCACGCAATTTAATCCATTGGCTTTCTTTCCCCTCACTCACATCGCAGACAATCCAACCACAGCAGCGGCATTTGCCTAAATAAAAAAAACATTGAATTTTAATGTTTTGTTTTTTATTAAGTCCAAAATTCCTAAAAGATTAAAAGATAATGCGCAAAAATTGCGACAATTTTGCGTTTGTTTTGGAGTGGGAAAGCGGAGGAATTCTAACAATATGTTCATTAGAATGTTCGTAAGGCGCCACAAAATTCATGGAATTAACATGGAAATTTGTTAATTCAACTCATTTTTTTATAAATTATATTTTTCCAAAAATGGGCACTCAAATAATTTCTGAAATTTATTTTTGGGTATTGAATAAATTTAGAGAATAAATTTAGGGCCTCTTTTGTCCTTCTCTTCAAATAATGCAATAAATGCACCGTTTCTTGTCCAATTTTACGCCTTCACTTTGTTCTTTTATTGCGCCGACACTTTTCTCTTCAATGGAACGGAACAAAAAAAAACAGAGAGAGGGAAAACGGCACAAATTTGCCATCCC
>MEIZ01000052.1:203685-216143 GCA_001723225.1 Globodera ellingtonae
TCCAAGTGTAATGAGGACACCGTTCAAAATCCTTCAGATTCAGTGCATTTTGTCGATGCTGATGCTGAGGTGAGACAATGGCACAAATCCGTTGTCCCATTGCCGGCGGGCGTGGAATTCGTTTGCATTTCTGTCGATTCCTTCTCCATTTGACTGTCAGTCTGTTTTTAACGCCAAACAATTCAACATTAGTTGAATAAAAACATTACCCAACACCCAATGTCCAGTTCGTTTCCCAATCCACGCTCAAAACCATCCAAATATTGGCACAACAAATCTGCGTAATTCCCACTTTCGGTAATGCTTTCCGGCAATGTTTCGACCACCTAAACTTTTTACAAATACATATTTAGTGGAAATTTCTTAAATTGGTTTTTTTAAATTTCATTCTTTCCAAAAAAAACATCAAAAATTTTAGAAAAATTAGTGTCAGGCAGCATTATTTATTCACCGTTTGTTCCAGCGTCTCCAACGACATTTGCAAGTTGGCCGCATTGGCCAAATGTTCGGGTGCCAACGTTCGACGGAGCCGGTCGCTAATGGAAAGTGGCGGTTGGACGGCGGCCGCCCGTCGACGGGAGGGCCTTCGCTGTTCGATGCCGGGAGACGCATTTTGTTGGATGCCATCCGAGACGAAATATGGCTCTAAAACTCGAAGTTTCATTAGAATTACACAGTCAGAAAACCGGAAACAGTCAAAATGATTCAAAAATCACCAAAATTGATAAAGAAATTTGTTTCTTTGGGAGATTCTGAAAAATTCAGCGCATTTTTGTATCGGCCCGACTCGCAGCAACCAAAAATTGTCGTGATTTATTAACAAATTCTGACTTGCTTTATTTTAAAAAACCTTGAACTCCGTGCAAATCTTTTTCCTTCTCAAGCGAAGTCCCTTGCACTTCATCCTTTTTGTTCAGTAGAAAAATGCGCACTTTACGAGGCCTAAAATGTCTAAATTAAGTAGCCATAACACATTTAGTATAATTAAATATGCATTTAAAATACAATTTTGGCAAATCCATCAGACAAATGAAGAGTTGTGTACCCGGAATGTCCGRTCCGGCCGYGTGGGGAAGAKCCCTTTCCCTTCTCCGTTCTCAGCGATCGCCGCGCTTTTGTCGCGGGCGGTGGGGCGGCAGCGAATTTGCGGCCGTAAAGCGTTTGTTGTTGCGGGCAAAAGCGCATCCCCCCGCTCCATCGACTCAATTCGGCGCTGTACTCGCTGACCATTCGGTGAAAGCGGTGAAGAAAATCGACGAAAAAGGACGGAATCGGTTGGGAAGTCGCCGAGGGACGAGGCGTTGGGAAATGGCAACGACAGCCCTAAATTTTAGCGCATGACTTGGCCATATCGAGAAAAAAGCGGAGCCAAAGGAAAACATCATTTTTTCCCCCCTAAAATTTTTTCTGCTGATAAGGCCTGATTTCAAATCATTAATTTTTTATCCCCACCGATTTTTCTGCTATATATTCCCAACGTAAAACTAAAGCCTGACTACCCTTATGTTTTAGCAAGTGCATATATTGTTTACCTCAAAATTGTTGCAGGAATACATTTTGTTTGAATGGTTGTTGTCGTTTAAATGAAAGCCTGAAACTTCCATAAAATCTAAAATGAGCATTTACATAATAATCAGTATAAACCGGTTTTAACATGTTTTTTGCGAATATGTTATATATCTGAGTAGTATATGAACTAAAAAGTTGCAGGAATTTCTATTTTATATGGGTAGTTCTCAAAAACCATCTTTTCATATATCGTTCGACTCCTCTCGCCGCGCTGAAAACGAATCCCAAAAAAGTTTTTCGGAAAGCACTATGAAGAAAACGATGTCAATAGGGGCGACCCTTTTGGTAAAAAAATTATGGAAATATTTTTTATTTTAAAAATTGTCTGAAAAGATGTTAGTATTTGATACACTCACTGATTACGAATTCGTCAATAGAAAATAAAAATTGAGAATTTAAAGCGGTTTTTGATCGTTTTAAAATTAAGGAAAAACTTAAGTAACACCAAAGCCGGATAGAAAATAGGGGAAAAGGAGGAATTTTAAATTGGTCTATGCTTACAGTTTACATTTCTGCTTGAAATCAGCAGAGAAGACATTTTCGTATTCAATAAATTTATATTATTCACTCAAAAATTTATTAATTAAATAATTTATTTTCTTTTAGGTCGAATGAAAATGTTCTGACCTCCATATTTATATTATTTAATATTTATTTAGAAAGGATTTAATTTCAAAACAAAACAAAAAAACAAATTAAGCCGGCCGGCCACTCATTGGCAGCCCCAACATTATGTATTTTATGCACATTTTGCACATTTTTCTCTCTCACATTTTGTCCACTCATTCATTTTTTACTTCCTTTCCCCAGTCAACAACAATTCGGTGGTTATTTGCATCATTAATTGATTTTCCGTTGGTTTGCACATTTACGAAATCTCTCCGTTAATTTTTAATTTAAATTTTAATTTAAAATAAAATAACACCAAAAGTTGGGGGGGGGGAGTGAATTTACTAACTGTTTCTTATTTATTTAGTAGAGAAAATTCGTTAAATTTGGAATTTTTTGTTATGGCAAGTTGGTGTGCGGATCATCTCAGAGATACAAATGTAATTTTTTATTATTTCGATGGATGGCTTTGTTTTAAAAAAATTCAAATTTTAAAGGCTTGGTCCTTGGAGGGTTTGCCATTGAGCGTGAATAGTGACGAGGCTGCGAAAATGTTCGATTCGGCAGTAAGACAGCTTGTCTCTTGGACAGATTGTGAACAATTGGGTGGAATTAGTGGCACCATGGAACGGATGATGAATGCCGAACCTGAATTTTGTAAATTAATCATATAACAATCATTTTTTCAATAAGAATACTTCCAGAGTACTTTTTGAACTGAAAACAAATTAACAATTTTGGCGTTTAAACAATTAATTAACGGATTAGCGCATATTTTGACTAGTCCAAATTTGACTTTATTTTTAATTTGAACTTTTGTTTGAAGTGATGGGACGTGTTTTTACACTTGGACTGGACGCAATTGGAACGGGAAAATCAGTTCGAAAGCATCCAARTTATAAAGCGGAATTGGATGTATTGCTGGCCGATTCGGCAAATTTGGGCACAATTCGGGAGCAACGGCATGCCAAAGCCGTTCATTTCTTTGCTAATGGGTGGGACTAAAATATATTTTTATTAATAATTTTATTTAAAGATATATATTATATAAGATTGCATTAATAGGGAGATGCAAAGCGCGTGTATTGAATGGGAGAAGATATTGGCTGAATTTCCGAATGATTTGTTGGCYCTTAAGTTTTCCAATGATGCGGTAAAACCTTTTTATACTTTTAATATTCATAAATACTATATTCTCTATACTACATATGTAGATAGATGTATTAATATTTTAGTACTTTTTCACTGGTGATTTCTTTGGTATGTTTTTTATTTAATTAAAAAAAAAATGCTTATTTATTATTTGGAAGAAGACATACTATTTTTAAGGCAAAAGAGATAATGTTGCGCGTGTGATTGAAAAATGGGACAAAAATGCTCCTTGCTACAGGTCGCTTATTGGATTTATTACCTAATTATCTTATTTCCCAAATTACTTCGTCCAATTCATTAATTTTTTGGCATAAAATTCTCAAAAGGCGATTTGAATTTTATGTTTAACTGAAAATATAATTTATTCGAAGTTATTTGCACGGAATGTATGCTTTTGGCCTGGAGGAGTGCGAGCAGTACACGGAGGCAGAGCATCACGCACGTCTTGCGCTGCAGTTGCAGCCAATGGACTGCTGGGCAACTCACGCACTCGCGCACTGTCATGAAATGAGAAACAATTTTACGGACGGACTCAAATTTATGGAGTCCACGGAGAACAATTGGGCGGTAAAAGTGCACAAAATGTTGTTAATTAATTTTTTGATTTTTTAAGCCAGGGAATTTCATCGCTTGTCACAATTATTGGTAAGAAAATTTTAAATTAAATAAATTATTATTGAATATTAAAGCGCTGCAAATTTAGGCATGTTGCCCTGTTCTATATCGAGAAAGGCGATTTTGAAACTGCCCTCGCAATTTGTGATCGGTTGGATAACAAAATTTTATAAAAATCAAACAAAATATTCAATAATCACTCTCCCAGCGAGGTACTCGACCGTACCATTTCTGGTAACACCGTGTTGAACATGACGGACGCCGCTTCGTTGTTGACTCGGCTTGAGTTGGAAGGCGTTCGAGTTGGCCACGAACGATGGGAGGCATTGGTCAGGAACGCCGAGCGGCACATTGACGATCAGTTGTTGGCATTTAACGATGCGCACATTGCGCTGGTGCTGAACCGTTCTGAACAAAATGAAAAGCACAAGGAATTAGCCATGACACACATGCAGAACATGCAACACTTTGCCAGGCATATTTTGACGTTTTTCATGTGCAAATTGTTCTCCAGAGGTCTAATCTTCCAATGTTCTGTGTAATTCGTTAGATCCAGGCCAAAATTTTGTGACTCCGATCTACTTTTGTGGAAATGGAAAACCATAAGCTTTTCCTACCCGATCGATTGACTAACTTTACAGTTTTGAGATTCTAACATCCCTAATTTTTCGGTTAGGTTTGGGTTTATCGGAGAGTGACTTGAGTGACCATTAATTATTTCACTAAATATATTTTAATTTTTATTTATTAAAATGCTTTTGCTTTATCATTTAACCTAAATTTAGCTTTGGTTGTGGCGACACTGCGCGGATCATTCGTCTGCTCGGCACGGCGGTGTGTGAGGCCATTGCCGCCTTTGAAGCGGGGCAATACGCGCGCGCTTTTGACCTGCTTTATCCAATCCGAACGCAATTATACAAAATTAGTGGGAGCAAAGCGCAGGTAAAGCATTTTAATTAATAAGTTTATTTTTTGATAAATTTAGCGAGACGTTTTCACGCAAATTCTTCTTCACGCAGCATTTTGTGCGCAAGACAGTGAAAGACGGTCCAAAGCATTGTTGTGAATTTTAATTTACCCTTTTAAAATATATTATTTATTTTTATCATTTTTAGTACGATTATTGAGGAGAGGGACAAACTGAGGCCGAATTCGGCGGTCGTTGAACGATTGTTGCAAAAACATAAACTCACAGCCCATAAAAATTGATAAAATTCTCATTTTCGAAGTTTGTTTCACAACTAATTAAAGCAATTTATTTCTCAAATCACTTTAATGCAAAAGCAATTTATTGGGATAATTTCATCAATTGGATTATGTCAATATTTCTTGCAAAAGCTTTATCACTCAGCGCACGTAATTATTATTATTATTATCGTCTTTATGTCGTCGGATGAATGGAATTAATTTGTTCATGAATAAATTGTTTTGCAATAATGACCCAATTCCTTAGCCCTTTCTTCTCGCGCATAATCGAAAAAGTTCAGCCAAAATTTATTACGTTTTAATACTTTTGGGAGTCAACAAAATTAATTATATTGGTAATTGGAGCAATGACTGACCATCGTTCTGTCCTCGTTATTTCGACTGTTATTTCTTCGTCGACTTTTGCTTTTTTGGTAATTTTGTTGCCGTTGATGTTCATCAATGTCCAACAACGGAAAAGCTTTATGCTACAGTCCGTCAATTTATGCCGAGTAACAAATTATTTGTTTTAAATCCAAAGAATATTTATTTAAAAAGCAAAAAGTTGCAAAACTTTAGTCCGAGGTTCTTGACATACGAGAACGACAAGTCAAGGAGTTTCGATCAGRAARTTTGGAGTTAAAARGACGGCGATTGCCCCGTGGCGGCTACGCTGGGTACCAATCCGAACCAATCTCGGCACTCTTTTACAATTCATGTTAATTTAAATTTTAATTCAAAAGGGGCATTGTTATTTTWAGGTTGCAGTTGCAAACAAGGCCCTCCAGGGCTTCCTGGRAAACGGGCTCTTCCGGGCAAAAATGGAAGGCCGGGCGAGCTCGGCATGTTGGGACGTGATGGGAAAGCAGGAGCCTATTTAAATGCTCAACAAATAGCTGAAGAATCTTGCCAACTTTGTCCCCCGTCTGTGCGCGGGCCTCCCGGGACCCCGGGACTGAAGGGACCACTCGGACCGGCTGGGTAAGCAAATGTTTAATATTTAATGTAAATGTTCTTTTTAGTGCATCGGGACTGCCTGGTATTCCAGGAATTTCGGGCGAAAAAGGCATTCGAGGACCGGTCGGGTCAAATGGAAAGCCGGGCAATGCTGGCCCCCAGGGACCGATCGGAGACCCAGGCAAAATGATTTATTTTTAAATTTTCAATTTTTTAAAATTAATTTACAGGACGGACCATCTTTTCTGCACCGCCAGGAAAGTCAGGACCATCCGGTGAAACGAAACTTTTTTGATTTAAATATAAAAAACAAATAAATGTTAAAAGGGTTGCCTGGCCCGAGGGGTGCCCCAGGCAGTGCCGGTTTTGATGGACAAGCAGGAGAACGTGGTCTAAAGGGTCCAAGAGGATACCAAGGAGGTTAAATTTGTGTGAATTTTTTTTAAATTTATTGAACTCCAGAACGAGGACCGCCAGGCCCGCCTGGCCAGCTTGGCCCTCGAGGTCCAACAGGTTTATTCGGCACTTCGGGCGAAACAAAGTTGACTAATTCGAAAATGCCATCACAAAGCCCCAAGCAAAAAGCTGAAGTCACCACGATCGGCACGGAGGCTCCTCTGCGAATTTACGCGTCAAAAACTTTCAAATCACAGAATCGTGGGACTCCGTATTTGAGGAGACGGGACAGAATTTGAATTCCGTTGGGAAGGAATGCGGACGGACAAAAGTTCGACATTTTTTGCAAACAAATATCGTAACGGATAGAAAATGTCAATAAATTATTTGAATATACTTACTATATATACCTAATCATAAAAATACTAATCTACATTAGTACTTACAAATTCTGAATTATAAAACAAATATTACATTAATTTTTTAAAATTTATTAGCCTTAAAAGTCCTAACCCGGGACCAACATATTTTTGGTATTTTTCTACTTTATAGTTCACAAAACCGATTAATTCATATATAATTCGACTTCCCTCGCCGCGCTGAGCACGAATTCGAAAAAATTCGTTGTCGGGAAGCACTATGAAGAAAGTAAAATTGCAAAATTTGAAAAGCTTTAACTTTTTTCACAGTGAAGATCAAAACCGGAAAATCCCGTCCCGGTCCCGTGCCACCCTGCATATAATGGTTATCAATAAATGATGTTTTAATGCTTATGTATTCACATGGTCTTTTTATCTTTATCACCTCGCCACTTATAACAAATTTCAACCATTCTTTTGGGCCAATAATTTGTGGCCTCTTCATCCGTGCCCTTAACCCCCGGCCCCCCTCCCCTCCCCAACACCCTCAAGCCACAATGCCATGTCCCTACTCCCTTCCCCATTCCTTCCTTCCTCCCATGGCACTTTTGCCAAGGCAAAAGAGAATAAATTTTGCCTCCGGCAACTGTCCCGCACATTTGTACAAATTTCCGCCACTGATTGATTCCCTCGGGGCACTTTCGACCAATTTAACAAATGCGCCAAAGGGCCAACCAAAAGTATTCTCAGTCATATAAATGGAATTGACAATTTGCATAAATAGACTGGATGGCAGCAAAGTGCGACTAACCCAAGAAACTGACAATTGATCTCAGAATGTGATCGAAACCTTGTCGAAACTTTTGCCTAATAAAAAAAACTGATTTTCCAATAATTTCACTGATTTATAGACATTCTAATCTTTCAATTTAATTTTAAAATCTCAATTGCAACTTTAAGCTCATCGATTTGCTTTACGTATAAATTCATCGCATGACATTCCAGCTTATATCGCACCTTTTCAGCGACATTTATTATCGTTTCGTGCTTTCATTTCGCTCGAGCGAATATTTCCAAATCTGTTTTTAATGAACACTTTCTCTACACTTATTAATTAGTGGCACCGATTCTCTCAATTAAAAAAATGTTGGGCAATAAAAATGGCCAAAGTCGGAAACATTGACGCATTTAAAGATGAGCGGGCATAAATTAAAACGCAAAAATGTTACCAAAAGCGAAATTTAAAGCCCCCCCCGCAACGAAACGAATGCCATGCTCTAAATGCCAAACTTATCTCGCGCGCGCCAATCGACACCACCTTTTTGGCCTACTTGAAAGCAATTGCCTATAGAATGCCAGATCCAATTAGATGAAAAATTTAAGAAGTTTTTAATCTGTCCCATTCATGGCACTTCGTGACTTGATGTGCCAACCCTCAAATATTGCTTCCTGAATATCAAACGGATTATTTAATCGGCTCATATTTTTTCTCAAATTTCACTTTTTTGCCCACTCATCTCCCCGTGACGTTTTATGCCAACAACGGCAGATTATCCTTTTCACATCGACGGGCTTTGCGCCCAGTCCAATTCCTTCCACCCGCCGCCGGCAGTCAGTCACTTTGCCCTCCGGCGGCTGCTGATGAAAGCACCTTTGGGTCAATATATGGCGGCAATTAGTGGGGCATAGTTAGCTGAACAGCCCCCGGGGGGACGCTTATTGGCACTGTTTTGATGAAACCTCACGCGTTTTTTGCAAAACACTGTTAAATCTGTAGCAATAAAAGAAAGGTCTCTTTAAATTAATTGCTACATTTTGAAGGTTAGATTTTCTTTTCGATGCACAAAAGTCCGAATTTCAATTCAATGCTCGGAAAAGCCCCCCCCCCCAACCGTTTTCATTTTTCAAATCGCAGTTTATTTTCTGTTGTTTTTGACTGATCACTCTGGTCATCGATGAATGAGTGCCTTCGGTCAAGCGAAAACGCGCCGTTTGAACGAAGCAAATGCAACTCGTGCACATAGACGGCGATGTTGATTTGGTTGGTTTGAAGGAAATTTGCCCAAAATCGGTAAAACTTTTTGTATATTTTGTGTTTAAATTGCCATAAAAATGCCAAAAAAAATATGCAAAAAGAAAAAGGTTATTGTTTGCTAACAAAACGCATTTAACCCCCCCCTCATTAAGACTATTCACAACATTTCCATTCTGCCAGCCGACCAATGTGCCACTGAAGAACAGAGGGTGCGCTTTTTCCGAGCAAATTTCATATAAAATTCAAATTTTTAGACAGCTAAGTGCTGTTGCGGAACCGGTAAAAGTATTACAAACGGCACTTTGTTTCTTATTTATTTGATAAAAAAGGATTCTTCTACGACTTCACTCAACAGAAGTGCCTCGTCTCGGTGTCCCCATAAATAAATTAAATAAAAATTGAAAAATAAATTTATTAAGGCAAATGCTGCATTTATGTTCGGCAGAATCAACAACGCTTGGCCTCATGTCGCCGTTTATGGGTTTTGGTTTTAAACTTTTTCTATTTAAAATTCAAAAACATAATTTTAGTTTTGTTTACCCAATGCTCGTCCTGGTGATGATAGCTCCGTTGAGCGCGGTGTAATAAATGCTTATTGTTGACACTTTGACATAATGTGGTGATTAATGAGAGAATAAATTGCTTTCAGAATGTTGGGGATGAGCAAACGCGAGAAGAGGGAGGGCGACCGACGCTTTGTATTTAAATAATGCTTATTAAATTGGCAAAAATGGTTTCCTTTAAAGCCGAACCCGCTGTACCAGCTGATCTCACTTCTGTGCTTTTGTACCTGGGTCTCTCTGCTGTCGCCACTTCCTTTCACCGTTTGGGTAATTTTGGAGCCTTTCATTAATTAATTATTATAATTAAATTTGGTATTTTTGTTAATTATACAAAGGTTTTTAAATCTTTAATTTTCAGTATTACGTGCTTGGCGATGGGCTTCGTCACTTGAACCAATCGGTGCCCATGTGCCATCTTTATCGCACTTCTATGGAGGCGCTTCCTAATTTAATATATTACGAATAACAAAAACTCACTTTTTCAGGTCATTCCCCACACAATGGACACTCTCGTCACATTGTTCTCTGTATTTGTTTATTTTTAAATCATTTTTAGTATTTAATTTAGTAATTGAAAAAATTGATTATTACAATTAGGAAGAGCATTTCAAAAGGTTTATAGGTAACTTATTTTATAGCAATGCATTCTAATATTAACCTATTTGGAGATTTGGACACTTTTTGAAAATTGCTTTTGAATTTACCAATAAGTTTGCTTACAACTCCAACGATTAATTATATTTATATTTTTATTAGGTTTTGCTTGCCGTTGCCAGGTCTTAATGATCAATAATTCAAATAGTAAAAGGACAAATTTTGCAAAGGTTTCTCACGCAATACCATCGGAATACGTTGAAACTTCGGACGGTAATTAATGTGAACGCGGACTTTTGTCGTTTAGTGTCAAATTATTTTATTCCAAAAGGTGGAGCGTTTCTCGCGCGCCATTTTGTTCATCATCACTTTAAGTGTTCTGCTCGGTATCATGCGATTTTTTGAACACGATGCTGCCCTATACAGGCAAATTGGGGACTTATTTTTAAACAAAAGTGCCATTTAAAGCTTCTGCATGGACACGGAGCCGGGTCCGTACTGGGCACAGCGTTGTATGATCACAGACGGGTGGGAATCTGTTCTAATTTTGCGAATTCCAGCTACCGTTTACAATTTTTAATTATATCCCGAGTTGCTTCTCACAAAAAAAATAAAAGTTTTCAGGTCGGCACTTTCTGTTCTCCTTAAGCAATTTAATTTTCCCAAATGTTTTTAGCTCATTGATCAGTTTTCTACGCCTGAACCGACCCTTCTGGAAAGTGTTCCTTCCCATGGCCGATCTGTTCGCACAATTTCTTCTGCCTGGCTCCTGCTTGATCCTTCTCCACATCGGCTTTAACCGGGAGCCGGTGATCGACATTGGCAATGAGAACAGTCACAACAGATTTGGACGATCGTTGCGCGATCAGACAAAGTCAGCAGAGTATTTAAACAATAATTGTTACAGTCTATTTTGCCAGATTCATGATCAGAAACCATATTGCTTACTGATTTACTCATTTCAAAATTGTTAAAAATTTAGAATTTTGATCTACGCCATTACCTGCGCCTTTCTCGTCGTTCAACTGCCGACCAGTGCTGTCACCGTTCTCAGTTTGACTGTTACCCATTTCGGCACCAACAGAGTACTGACACTGCTCGCACTTCTGTTGGGCCATCTCCAGCCGCTGTTTGCCGTGTCCACAATCACAGCCAACTGCGGAGGCTTGCTGACCGCATATTATGTGATTGTAAAGGACGATGATCTGGGTTAGCTCAATAAAAGCTAATAATGAACAATAATTAATTTGTCTTTTCAAAGATGTTGATCATGACGCGTCAATATCGTCGACGGAGGTCGAGGGCGTACATGGCCATTTACTCAGGGAACAGCGCCAACTGAGAAGGCCCAGTGCGTACAGGTTGGTGGTCTGAAAAGTATTTTATAGAATTGGTCGACGACGACATAAAATCATTTTATTTTAATTACTCAAAATTTCATTTTAATTTAATCAAATTTAATTTAGAAATTATTTGTCGACATCTCGAAGCTTCGACACCGCTTCGATGTCCTTTTCCCGCAGAGGCAGCGAATTTCCGGATCCGATTGTTCACCATTGGATTACGCCCTCACCCGTGCCATCACCAGTCCCTGGTGAACCGTCGTCTTCCTCATGAATTTTTGTCATCATTTTCACGCCTTTTGTTTATTTATTTGTATTTAATATGTTAAAATGATAAAAAGTCCAAAATGTTTTTTTGAAAAAAAATCTCAGTTTTTATAATGGCTCTGTTTCACTTTTTGGCATTTTTATTTTTTCTTTGGCACATTTTTCAATCAATTAACATTATATATATTAATATCGTAATAAAATTATTTTAAATTTAAAACAAATTTCTATAAACATTACATTGAAAGAAATCTTCAAAATCATACAATTTTATATACTATATTATCAATTATCATCTGTCCACCAGCCAAGCACAGCCTGAACACTGACCAAATTTTGGCTTTTCAGTCGATTTGGTGCGGACAATGAAGCAAATAAAGGACCTTTTTGGGGGGGGGGCGTCTTTAAATGATTTATTGGCACATTTCCAAAACCTTTGGCAAAAAATCCGGGAAAATTCGGCGGCTCTAATTGGGGTGTCCGCCGTTGCAGTTCGTCCTCATCGCCGCGCTGTTGCTGGTGTTGATGGGTAATGTAAACGGAAGTGGGCGATAGGCGCTGATGTTGGGCGCCCATCGGACTCGTCGGCGATAATTCCAACTATAAATAAATACATTAAACAATTTTAACAAATAGTAAAATTTTGTTTTTCATAATCCGAAAATTTTTGATGCATTCATTTGGCAGATTAGGTAACCCCAATCCCGTGCATTGCACCTTCTCCTCAATTCCGGGGTGGTTCCGGATAGTGACACTTTGACGCTTCTCCACCGCCGTGTGCTGCGTGGCCATGGCCAACATTGTGCCGGACAGT
>MEIZ01000052.1:218611-237114 GCA_001723225.1 Globodera ellingtonae
GACACTTGCCGTTGCGGGGTCCATGCTGAACATTCCCCAATTCTCGGCCAACGCTGCCATGGATTCGCGTGCCGTTTGGCGTCTATTATTTGCTTGTTGCTTATCAGCGCCTGCAATTGGTGGCGATGAAGGCAGCGGAGTCGAAGCAGTACCGGCCGTATGTAAAAGGACATCCTGCTGATGATGTGTCAAATTATTACCTTTGCTGAATTTCCCATGCAAAGTTTTTTGCATTTTTATGAAATGTACAATTTTCTCGCCTGTTTTGCCGCCCATTTTGGACTTGTTGTTGAACTTCCAGTGGTCGACGATTTTTTGTGTCTTACAGCGGCGGAAGCGGCCGATGAAATGGCGCCCAGCGATGGCAGCCCGGTGCTGGTGGACATGCCGAGAATCATTGCGGAAGACTTGCGACGGTGGGCCAACATGGCCGACGATATGTTGGCAGCTTTACATGCTGATTGGAAAAAACAAATTTGTTAAATAGTTTTAAAGGGTTAATTGCGATTTTTATCTATAAACTCCGTCAAATTCTGATTTTCCCACGCTTAGAATTGATTTTTTTTCGAAAATCAATTCAATATCGATTAGAATTAATGAAGGTAAATCTATTCTAATTATTCAATGACTTTGACTGGCCTCTGCCCAACGCTGTTCAAAAAAAAATATATTTTCCGTGCCCCTGAAGAGGTCCAACACGTTCAGCTGTTCTTTTTGCCCTGGGCCCTCGGGCGTAATTATTTGTGTAGCCCATCAGCCCCCGGGCCCCTCCAATGTGCCTGATGGGACTCATTACGCTCTCGGGGCCATTTCCTCCTCATCAAGTCAAATTTTCTTCACCGCCGGCCCCTTTCCCCGCAAGCAAACTCCAAATTGCTCTTGGCAAAAGACGTCTAAAATTGCTCCCTAAAACTCAACTCAAAGCGCAGTTTGAATTTGATGGCCAAAATGTGGCCAATGGATGTTCTTCGTTCACATGCTAATTATGAGTCATTTTGTGTGAAAACAATTTGGAGAAAGGAGAAAAAAAAGAGAATTTGTAATTTGGTGAAAAAGGTGAAACCAAAACTAAACGGGAGGAAATTTTAATTTTAGCTTATTTCATATTCTTAAAAAAAGTTTGAAGCCAAAAAGGTTTTTTTTCTCATTTTATTTATGCCTAAACTTTTCTTTGTATTTGTAAAAAAAAAGAAAGAGTAACGGAACAATTCCATCCGACAGCGCCGAAAACATCCAACAAATTGAACGCCCGGGGGGAAAAGGTTTCAGCAGCAGAAGTGCATTCATTTCCTTTCCTTCAGCAATAAATACCCCCGACACTTTCCCACTCGTCCAAATCGCCTCATCGACGGCGACGACGACGACATTTTGAGTTTATTTCATTTTATCCGCAAAAAAAGATGAGCCCGCCTCCCCCCCCCCGCTGAAAAAGAAAGAACAAAAATGAGACAAAAAATTGAGATGAATGGGGGGGGGGGGGAAATTGAATTTAATCACAAAAGAGCGGTGCTTTATAAGTAGAAAAAGGGGCTATTATGCATATAATAAGACTATTTTCAATTTTGGTTTGGGGGTTTAGCCCCGAAATTTTGCCTGTGAATAAACTTCTTTTGCAATTTTCAATAATCGAAAAGGATAGCCTAAATTTAAGGCCAACGCACCTAAAAAATGAGAAATAAAACGAAAAATGCCTTAAGGCAGTAGCCAAAGCCGGAGGCTATGCGGCTTTCCAGGAAATCCAATTAATAATGGTGGGCATATGAAAGGTTTGTCGGCACGCTAGCCAAAACACTTGCGAATAATTGAGCGGAAGTCTCATTAACATTGAAGGCATAAGCCAATTTGATCTCGCCGTTGATGTGCAGAAATTATAATTTTGGAAAAATTACTAATTCCATACAATTTATTAAATTAATAATCATTTTTATTACATTTATTAAAGGGTTTTAAAATGCAAAAAGATACCAAGCACTCGCGCTGTGCCGGACATGTCCAACAAAGGCGCCACTCCAATCCAATAATTTCCGTCGTCCACTTCGCCACTGCACGACGTTTCGCCAAACGGCGAAGGATCGTCTGTGCTTATTGTATAAAAGGTCAAATAAAGTGAATGTTTGCTTAAAGAGAAAGCCGATTGGACATTTTTGTTTTTATCCCGGAGGGCACCTGCGGTGACGCAGCGCTGTCGCTGCAGGCGAACTTGCTTGCGCCTGCCACTGTGGCCTCGACTGTGCCCGCTCCAGCGACTCGAACTGAACATGGACACGCTTTGCTGCTGTTGAGCATGGCTCGTCGCACTCGTCAACGTCGTTGGCCGCTTTCGCTTTTTGCTGCTATTTTTACTGCTTATTAGCATGACAAAAATTGCAAAAATAATTAAAGACTTTTAAAATAAATATTTATTTAATAATGTATTGGCACTTTGTGTAAAATGAAATAAACAAAGCTGTCAATAAACACATTAAACAAAACAGAAGTCTTTGGGAAAGTCTTCCAGGAAATGGAATTGAAAAGCCGGCGGAAGAATAATTTCGAAATTGGACTTCTTTTCAAGAAATGCCAAATTGGCGGCGGAATGCATTTTAAAATCCATTTTCTATTCCGTTGTGAAGGGCACCACCTCTGTCTCTTATACACATCTAGATGTGTATAAGAGACAGCTCCACGGCACCGCGAGAGTCGCTGAGTTAAGCACCACCAAAATGGCATAAAAATTCTTGAAAGTCCGACCCATGGATAGGGCATAGAGGCTGAATATTTTGATACAATTTGTGGCATTCTTGAGTTTGGCACCTGTTTCGAAGCCTTGCAGATTCGGCTGGACGAGGTGGCACATGCAAAGGTTGTGCCATCCGAAGACGGGCCTTTAAATATATCCATTTTTGAAACAACACGCTAATTAATACAAATTTTAATTTATTTATAAAATATATTTTTTAATTTAAATTTGTCTCATCGTCGCGGTGCCTTAAGGTCGTGCCATCGCCGTTGGTCGACGGTGAGAAGGGCAGTGCCACGATTTTCCATGTAATTGGCAATAACGACGTCAACAAAAAGGGTCAGGCCAATCATACAACCGATGAACACATAAACGTGGATAAAAAAAACTGCCCACGGTCCCTAATTATTATTTTTAAATTTAAAATTGTATAAAAAATTCACTTGTCGCGCCCACAAAATGTCGCGAATGACGTTCCATCCTTTGTAAGATAATGTTTCAAACAGTGCTAACATGGCATTGCCAATATGATCAAAATTGAAATTGCGCGGATTTGTCCTTAAAATTATATACTTAACTATTTAAATATTATGAATAATGTTTTTTTGATTAAAATGCAAACAATATATACCTACCACACTCGTGGAACAAGCATTTTCGGATGCAATTGTTCATCATTCTTAAGAAATTTACATTAAAAAATAAAATGGAATATCCAATTAAACCTTTCCATAAACTTCCATTCTCGTGACAAATAATTGCTGTTCGAATAGACCTGTACAATTTTTCTAAAATTGATGTTTTTAACTTTAACATAAAAAATGAACGATAAATAAATTTTTTAAAGAGTTCTCAAYGAAAATGGCTACATCCCCCTCCAAACTTTGTTGGTTACGGTGACATCATTACAGGCGGCCAATTTGCCCCCAACAATTTGTAGGCCAAAGCTGGCGAACATGAACATGAACAGCACCAACAAAATTGTGACCAGCAAAATTTCGCGGAAACCCTTGCACAACTCCACCACCACACGGCGAATGTTCGGCACCAAAGTGTAAATGCGAAGTGGGCGCTATATTTTGCGGTAAAATATTCAATTAACCCTAATTAAAAACAAGTTGCATAACTTCGCAGGATTAATAACCCATTAATCTTTTCAAAAATATTTCCTGCAGCGCCTATCTGCACCTAAGGACCACAAAACGTTTAAATGCACTTAAACATGGTTGTTAAAGGTAAAACTTGGCTTAATTCAAACAAAATGAGAATTTGATTTAAAATAATGATGACTAAAAATACAAAATAGTGATTATACTTTCAGTACGTCGATGCTAAGAATTCTTAAAAAGTTAGAAACTGCCGAACAAAAATTATTGTACTTAAACATTAGCTGCCCATTAATTCCCACCATGGCTCTGAAGATCATCAGCAGTTGTGCCATTGAGTTCTGCTCCACGTGGTTCGGCATCCATATCAGAAACCAACACGAACTTGCATAAATATATAGCGTCATAAATCCGCCCACATCGCGTACAACCGCATTTGGAGTGAAGAAAAGGCCATGAGCAACAATTTTAAGAGCCAACTCCACGGTCATGGCCAACACAAAAACAAAATCACAAGCCTAAAAAAATTGGATTGGATTAATTATTTTAAATATGTACAGCTGCTAAGTACCTTTAGGTAAGGATTGTTGAAGACCAAATTGTCTCCGCCAATTGGCCATGGCGACTCGAAAAGCATCGAAGCGCAAGAAAATGCGGTGATCAGCACCATGGTCCAGTCCAGATAGGTCAAAAGGCCGAAAAGAGCTCGCAACTGCTTGTACTTGTGGGCCTACAAAATAATTTGTGAGGGTGCCTAGAAAGCAGTTCCATTACCGTTACGATGGGCCGTCTTCCCTGCAGCGGTTGGCCTCTTCCACCGGTGCCGAGTTGGCTTTGGCCCCGGAAAGAGCCGTTAAGCGCTTCTTCCGCCGTTACGTCGTACTTTGCTTCCACCACACGAAGACACCATTGGCGAAGCGTGGAGTCCCGGCCGACCGCAAAGAGAGGCGAGTCGAAGAAGGGATGATTCTCGCGCAACTCCTCCTCAATGCGATTTCTGTGACAAATTATTTGGGGGAGTGAACGCTTTGAATTTGTCGGGTCTGTGATCGCCTAATGAAACACAAACTTCAGCTTATACATCCATTCGTAAGAAAACTGTGCCACCTGGTGAATTCGGCCTGGGCCCTTTTCCGCTGCAATGCTTTGATGTCAATGGCGTCGGTGGGCGCTTTCATCGGTTGGGCCGCCGCATCCTTTGGCGCCGTATCCGCTGCCGGATGCAAGTCGCCATTCTCTTTGATGTGCTCACCGACATTCGGCTGCTGCTGCTGCTGTTGGGTTTGCATTTGTCGACTAAAAGATTATTGCCTAATAATAAAGTTTTGGTCGACGAATCAAGATAAGTAACTCGAAAAAGAAGAAGAAGAGGAGGAAGAAGAAGAAGAATAGGAAGAAGAAGAAGAAGAGGAGGAGGAAGAATAGGAAGAGAAAGAAGAGGAGAAGAAGAGAAAGAAGAAGAACAACGTACAAAGTGTGTTGTTGTTCGCGTCGTCTTCGTGTTGCGCCACTAATCGCGGCCCGAATCCAACCGCTAACCCCGGCGACCTGTTGCTGACTGGGGTCAGCCAACAGTGACCGCTGTTTGTTCGACTCCCTGAACGCCGTTACGAATTTACGCGCGGCGGCTTTAGATTATTTTTGGAAAATAAGACAAAAATTTTTTGAAATGCTGGGTAAGACAGAAAAATGGTCGAAAAGAGCGAGACGACTTACTCGACCAGGTTACCCAAAGTGTGCTTTGAAGTGCTTTGGCCTGCTTGTCGGGTTCGAACTTGCAGATTATTCATCAACAGAAACGGCAACTTTTGCTTGCCCAACATTGGCAGCAGTTTCTTCGTGCCATCGTTGTCAACGCCGTCAGAGGCTGGCGATGATTTGCTGCTGCTGCGTTTGTCGCCTCGAGCAACTGCCGCCGCAGGGGACGAAAAGCAACGATTCGACGATAACGTATCGAAGAATTGACGCGTGAAACTGTCGCGCACTTTTGGCAGTGGAAATTCGCGCGAGCTTAAGACGAGTATTTGTTCTATTAGTTTTTATTGGAAAATAGCCCTTTTTGTTAATCAAAATAAAAGCAATAAAACAATGAAATTTTAATTAGGTAATTAATATTAAAATTCTTTTGCAAATTGTTTACACTTTTCTTAGTTCCACCATTTGTGGTCGCGTCGGAAATTTTTCAAAAATTCTCAGCCTCCACGGCAACTGAGTTCTCATACTGGTGGTCTGAAATTGAATAAAATAAAAATAAAAACAAAAAAGAAGAAATTTGATTTTGCACTCACTTCCTCTCTGGCCTTCAGTTGTTTGACCTTCTTCAACTCCTCGTCCATCTCCAAATTGTCCAAAATAACCGCCACGAACAAACTGAGCACAATCAGCGTGACGAACAGGTGGTAGCCCACGAAATAAATGGCCACAAACGGCACCCAATGCTCGTTGGTGGAGCGCAGAATCTCCACGACCACGTCGGTCCAACCCTCCTGCGTCAATGTTCAACAATTGTTGTTCAAAAACGATATATGTAAACTTTGAGAAGTCACCAACCTGAGTGATAATCTGAAACATGGACATGAACGCCTGCGGAAATGTACGAAATTTGTCCAAATTCGGCACGTAACAGAAGAGTTGGAGTGAAATTGCAGAAGTGATCACCACCAGCGTCAAAGTGAACAGAATAAGTCCGCCCAATTTTTTTCCGGGCCCAAAAATCTAAAATTAAAAAAAAAGAAATTTCAATTTTGAAACCGAACCGACCTTGTAAACAAAATCTTCAAGCATTGGCGAAAGTTTCACGAGCCGGAGAAGTCGAAAAACTTGGAAATAGGTGAAGTAATTGGTACGGTAAAGGGACGGGACAACGTTCAGAGCACTGCCCAGACAAAGCACCAATTCGAAACGGTGCTGGCCACGACGCCAAAATGGACGCCAGCCGAGGCCGGCCACCTTCAGAAACACCTCAAGCAGAAACAACAGCGTAAACAGCGCCTGAAGGGTTCGGAAAGAGTTGCAATTAATACATATAAAGAAGATAATTAGAATGAAAATTCATCTCAAAATTGAATAAATTATAAATTTTTATTTTTTATAAATTAATATAACAATAAAAGCACCTCAATGGCGTGATAAATGCGCTTTCGTCTAACATCGCTTCTGTTATGTCGATATACAAATGAAGCGTTAATGAGCGCGTTGAAAACGCTTAAAAGTGAATTTTATAAAATAAAAAATATTTATTGGAAGAGATTTACACCAGACAAAGCATAAATGTCTGGAACGAAGTCGAGCGGACCATCGCGGACAGCCACCGGCGCAATCTGCACTGTTCGATTGTCTCAAAATTGCGCAGTTTCGGGTCCAGCTCGCGCAACCGCCAATCGCCATCATCGTCACGTTCCAATTTCTGATCAAAAAATTTAAAAAAATCGAAAATCGATAGGTTACGGTTTGATTTGCGTCCTCATCCTGTGCCATCTCTCTGCTCTGCCACATTTCGCTGAATTGGACCCGAATTTCGGCAAATGTTTCCGTAATCACCGCGATGAAAACATTCTGTGAATTTTGTCAAATAAATTTAATACTTTTTTTTGAAGAAAAATCGGACCTTAACGAGCCAAGCCAAGAAGAAAATCAATGTGATRAAATAAAAAAAGCCAAAATATGAAGGGAACGTGTCCAAAGTGTCGTAGAGGACGAACACCCAACCCTCTTGAGAGGCAGCCAAATACACTGTGAACAGACTGAACCCTTAAAAAGTAAATTCAAATTAAAATGTTTTTGAATTTAATAAATTTAACATGCCAAAATCGTTGAACATGCCGTAAAATCCGATTTGGTTGGGTCGAAGTGAAAGTTTCAAGCACTGCATATTACCGGGACACTCGTAGCCATGTCCATCCGGGGAACACATTGTGTCGGGAATGGCCAAGTCTAAAGATGCAATTAGTTTTACTTTAATTAATTTTTTTGTTTTTTTTTATAAATAGTCAAATCCTAACCCCCCAAGGCCATGCAAGGTAAGTACCGTACCGGCTATCGTAACATTCCGTGGATCGGTTCCGAACAAAACGCAATGGTATTCCATTCGGCCGAACAGTTGAACACCCATTATGGCGTACAAAGTCATGAAGAACAGGAAGAAAATGGTGACATTTTGAATTTGTTGGGAGGAACGCCTTGGCAAAATTTAAATTAATTTTAAAAATATATACACAACAACTTTATAATCAATTGAATGCGCTGCCGAGGAAGTTTGAAGCGAATAACGGACCGGATGAACTTTACCATCACAATCGGACGCGGGGAACGGACGGCGCCCCACCTAAATGAGGGGATTTGAATAAAATCGGTGCCTGATTGAGATTGATTGATTGATTAGACTAATTATAATCAATTAGAGTCCGAACCATCCTTCATAATGAATGCCAATCCGGGGCCATTCTCTTGAAAATATTTCGATGCAATGAACGCCGATGGAAAGGTAATGGAACAGCAAAAGCACCAAATCAAATTGGCACCAACGGTCACGAAGTGCGGCACGGGAATTTATCTTAATGAACAAAAAATCTTTTAAACAAATCAAAATCAATGCGAATAAAATGTAAAAACTTATTCACCTTCAAAAATGCATCGAACGAGAAAATAACGGTTACAATGACGTCAGTCTAATGAATAAATTTTTTTTTGTTGCAATTTTTCAAAATTTTCTCACAATAAGAAGCCAATAATGCAGGGAAGACCATTGGGACAACGTGTGCGGGGTGTGCAGACAGACCGAGACCTGCAATTAAATGTAAAATAATTTATATTATTATTATTATTATTATATATAATATTTGTTTTGATGTAATAAATATTTGGTTTTTGAGTGCACATAATGCCAACCATTGAGGCGAGACAGGCCAATTTGAGCGCGAATTCGAACAGCCCCATGCAGCAGAGCAGGTCGTCTAAACAATGGCAGAAAAGGCGACTTTTTACATTTTAAGGCGCCGTTGTTTCATCCGAAAAGCGAATGAATGGACGCGAAGAATAAATAAATAAATAAATAAAAGCTTTTTTTGGAAGCGTTTCGAACAAAAAATAATCCATTCGTGAGAATTTTGCGTCCAAACACTTATAAGTACACTTAGTTTAAGAATTTTGGCTTATTTTATGCAAAAATTTTCAAGTCCATTTATATCGGATGGTTTTAATTTCCCATGGGCACATTCATTCATTAATACACCCAATTCTGCCGCTCATTATCATTTATTTGCATAACGACGACAGCAATTCCGCCTCCTAATGAATGGCTTCTGGCCATATTTTTTGGTGTTTGTCTTTAGCCTTAAAAATGTTTTGAGAGTGGCGGGAAATTTAATTTAAATTAACCGAAATAAATGAACATAATAAAAAGAGGTATTTATAAGTACCTAATTAATACCTATTTATGCCAATGAGGATACTTGTAATTACCTGTAATTTCTCCCTGGACACTTGCCGTTGCGGGGTCCATGCTGAACATTCCCCAATTCTCGGCCAACGCTGCCATGGATTCGCGTGCCGTTTGGCGTCTATTATTTGCTTGTTGCTTATCAGCGCCTGCAATTGGTGGCGATGAAGGCAGCGGAGTCGAAGCAGTACCGGCCGTATGTAAAAGGACATCCTGCTGATGATGTGTCAAATTATTACCTTTGCTGAATTTCCCATGCAAAGTTTTTTGCATTTTTATGAAATGTACAATTTTCTCGCCTGTTTTGCCGCCCATTTTGGACTTGTTGTTGAACTTCCAGTGGTCGACGATTTTTTGTGTCTTACAGCGGCGGAAGCGGCCGATGAAATGGCGCCCAGCGATGGCAGCCCGGTGCTGGTGGACATGCCGAGAATCATTGCGGAAGACTTGCGACGGTGGGCCAACATGGCCGACGATATGTTGGCAGCTTTACATGCTGATTGGAAAAAACAAATTTGTTAAATAGTTTTAAAGGGTTAATTGCGATTTTTATCTATAAACTCCGTCAAATTCTGATTTTCCCACGCTTAGAATTGATTTTTTTTCGAAAATCAATTCAATATCGATTAGAATTAATGAAGGTAAATCTATTCTAATTATTCAATGACTTTGACTGGCCTCTGCCCAACGCTGTTCAAAAAAAAATATATTTTCCGTGCCCCTGAAGAGGTCCAACACGTTCAGCTGTTCTTTTTGCCCTGGGCCCTCGGGCGTAATTATTTGTGTAGCCCATCAGCCCCCGGGCCCCTCCAATGTGCCTGATGGGACTCATTACGCTCTCGGGGCCATTTCCTCCTCATCAAGTCAAATTTTCTTCACCGCCGGCCCCTTTCCCCGCAAGCAAACTCCAAATTGCTCTTGGCAAAAGACGTCTAAAATTGCTCCCTAAAACTCAACTCAAAGCGCAGTTTGAATTTGATGGCCAAAATGTGGCCAATGGATGTTCTTCGTTCACATGCTAATTATGAGTCATTTTGTGTGAAAACAATTTGGAGAAAGGAGAAAAAAAAGAGAATTTGTAATTTGGTGAAAAAGGTGAAACCAAAACTAAACGGGAGGAAATTTTAATTTTAGCTTATTTCATATTCTTAAAAAAAGTTTGAAGCCAAAAAGGTTTTTTTTCTCATTTTATTTATGCCTAAACTTTTCTTTGTATTTGTAAAAAAAAAGAAAGAGTAACGGAACAATTCCATCCGACAGCGCCGAAAACATCCAACAAATTGAACGCCCGGGGGGAAAAGGTTTCAGCAGCAGAAGTGCATTCATTTCCTTTCCTTCAGCAATAAATACCCCCGACACTTTCCCACTCGTCCAAATCGCCTCATCGACGGCGACGACGACGACATTTTGAGTTTATTTCATTTTATCCGCAAAAAAAGATGAGCCCGCCTCCCCCCCCCCGCTGAAAAAGAAAGAACAAAAATGAGACAAAAAATTGAGATGAATGGGGGGGGGGGGGAAATTGAATTTAATCACAAAAGAGCGGTGCTTTATAAGTAGAAAAAGGGGCTATTATGCATATAATAAGACTATTTTCAATTTTGGTTTGGGGGTTTAGCCCCGAAATTTTGCCTGTGAATAAACTTCTTTTGCAATTTTCAATAATCGAAAAGGATAGCCTAAATTTAAGGCCAACGCACCTAAAAAATGAGAAATAAAACGAAAAATGCCTTAAGGCAGTAGCCAAAGCCGGAGGCTATGCGGCTTTCCAGGAAATCCAATTAATAATGGTGGGCATATGAAAGGTTTGTCGGCACGCTAGCCAAAACACTTGCGAATAATTGAGCGGAAGTCTCATTAACATTGAAGGCATAAGCCAATTTGATCTCGCCGTTGATGTGCAGAAATTATAATTTTGGAAAAATTACTAATTCCATACAATTTATTAAATTAATAATCATTTTTATTACATTTATTAAAGGGTTTTAAAATGCAAAAAGATACCAAGCACTCGCGCTGTGCCGGACATGTCCAACAAAGGCGCCACTCCAATCCAATAATTTCCGTCGTCCACTTCGCCACTGCACGACGTTTCGCCAAACGGCGAAGGATCGTCTGTGCTTATTGTATAAAAGGTCAAATAAAGTGAATGTTTGCTTAAAGAGAAAGCCGATTGGACATTTTTGTTTTTATCCCGGAGGGCACCTGCGGTGACGCAGCGCTGTCGCTGCAGGCGAACTTGCTTGCGCCTGCCACTGTGGCCTCGACTGTGCCCGCTCCAGCGACTCGAACTGAACATGGACACGCTTTGCTGCTGTTGAGCATGGCTCGTCGCACTCGTCAACGTCGTTGGCCGCTTTCGCTTTTTGCTGCTATTTTTACTGCTTATTAGCATGACAAAAATTGCAAAAATAATTAAAGACTTTTAAAATAAATATTTATTTAATAATGTATTGGCACTTTGTGTAAAATGAAATAAACAAAGCTGTCAATAAACACATTAAACAAAACAGAAGTCTTTGGGAAAGTCTTCCAGGAAATGGAATTGAAAAGCCGGCGGAAGAATAATTTCGAAATTGGACTTCTTTTCAAGAAATGCCAAATTGGCGGCGGAATGCATTTTAAAATCCATTTTCTATTCCGTTGTGAAGGGCACCACCTAACCCATTTTTGTTGGCACCGATTCTTGACATGTTTTCGTGGCCTGCCAATGTCTTCTTCTGACGCCCCCCCCCCGGGCAGTACCCCTAAAATTCAATTATGTATCACTAATCCCACCGACGATGACAGAAAGAAAGCCCCCCCCCCCTCCGGTAACCCGTGGCTGATGAAGCAAATTGGTGGGCCCGGAAACAATTTCAAATTAACAGCTAAAAAATGGCAATTTAGACGGAGTTTGGTTGAAGAATTTATGGTAAATGTTTATCTGGTCAAGTTAGGGGGATAAAGATTAACAAAGATTATATAATTCTTTCTATTCATTTCCCGTCCATTTAAACACAAAAATCGAATGCAATTTTCGATTAAAAAAAACAACGTCCCCTGACTTTTATAGAGAGAGGGGAGTCAATTGAATGAACAATTTGGGTTGGCGTGGCGTTTTGCGCGCCACCAAATGCCGTCGACCGCAACGGCGGCAATGCGCCGGGAGCTGTCGCTTCAGTAATTATGCGAATTAGCGCCCTCGGGCGAAATGAATGAATGCTATCAATAATAGATAATGCAAAAACAGTGCAAATCAAGCGCAAATTCAAATAACAAAGAAATAAAAGGGCATTAATTTTATTTAGCTCAATCATTGTGGTCCGATGTCGGATTTAGATGGTTTAAAAATTGTTCCTATTTGTTTTGAACAGTCCATCAAAGTTGTCAAACTCAAAATTTCAGCTTGTTTATAGATCAGTAGCGATCGAAACAGAAATTTTGTCCATTTGCAGAATTGAATTGAATTGAAATTTGAATTGAAAATTGAATTGAAATTTAAATGAATTGATTTGAATTGAATAGGTAGTCAAATTGAAAAAGCAGCCAGCCATCCAGCTCATTTGCCAGTACTCTCATTTTGTGCCCGTCCGTCATTAGCCAGAGATTTAGCAGCCATTATTTATTTATTTAAAGAGAATAACTCAACAAACAAAAAAAGGGGGCGGGAGAAAGTCCGTCGACTTTCTTTGTGTGGGTTAGGCAAAACTTATGTTAGCCTTAGAAGCATTTACATTTATGGCACGCTATTTTAAGTTAAAAACAAATTAAGTAATATTAAAATATTAATAACCGATTTTATTTGAGCTTTTTAGGTATTAAGTAATGTTATCTGTCGAAATTGTCAGAAAGTGAGAAGAGCAAAACTTGCGCGAATTAGGAAAGGGAACAAATAATAAATAAGGAATGTGCCGTAAATGAAAATTGAGAGAATTTGTCGAACTGAGAAGCCGCCATTTGTTCATTCATTATAAATGCCATGGATGGGACGAACGAATGGATAAAGTTGGGATAAGGGGGGATTTGGGTGAAATTAAACTTTACTTTGGATATCGCCCGGACAAAAGTCGAAAGATTTTTCAAATTTTATAAGATAGTTACAAATTACAATAATTATAAAATAATCGCTGTGTGCAAGTCACTGGAATGGTTCACAAAAATCAAATCTCATCTATTTGTAATTAATTGTTCAGCCCAAGACTCTCGAGTGGGGCGGCACTTCGTCTTTGTCGAACCAAATGACAATTTCGCGACGCGCGTCGTCCGCAGAGTCCGAACCGTGGCACACCGTGTCGTGGTACTTGCCCACGTCGCTGTTGTTCCGGTAATCGGAACGAAGAGTGCCGGGCGGAGGAATTTTGTCGGGAGTGGCACCCAACACTTTGCGAATCCCTCTCACAACATCGACACCTGAATTTGTCCAAAATAGTTCAAATAAAAGCGTATTTTGGCCTTTTTGAAAACCCAAAAATGTTATTAATATTTAAAAATAATTATGATTATTTACCTTCCCAGATCATGGCGATGACTGGTCCCGATGTCATGTAGCTGATCACCTTAGGGAAGTAGGGCTCATTGGAGCATCCAATGTAGTGATCGGCCGCTTGCTTACGACTTGGAACGAGCTAAAAATATTTTTGTAAAAATTTGGATGCCTCAGAAATTAAAACCATTTTTATGGCAATTAGCCGAAAGCCATTGGCCTCAAATCGCTCAACAATCTTCCCGACAAGGCAGCGTCGAACGGATTCGGGCTTGATGCAGACGAAGGTGCGCTCCATTTTTGAAAACTTTTGATTTCAATTTGTATCTGCAGGATTTTGAATATTAATTTTCAAAAATTTACAGTCCTAGAATTCATTTATGCCCTCTTTGATTATAATTTTAAGGCTGATTCGCGATCCGGCTCTATTAAGGGCATAGGTTTAAGTCAAGAAGAATTTTCCTTAGAATGGTTTTGCAAATTTAACAGTGATAGAAGAAGGACATTTAATCAGCTAATTGAGGGTGGGTGGGGGTGGTGAATTGGTGAAAGAAAGATAAAATGGAGTCCTAGCACCTCTTCCGCTGCTTTGGAATGATTTGACCATTGCGATCGCCGCCCTTAAATAGCCCAAAAATGCCTAAACTGCTTGCTCATCTGATGTCATTTGACTGTTCTTGGGTCCCCACCCTCTCATCTCGTCATAATCCAACGCGATAAGCGACTTTTGGGGTACCTGAGGAGGTACGACCATTGGCAATATAATTGTGGCCTTATGATTTTGATTCTCTTCACAAAAGGAATGATGTGCTGTGCTGATAAGGATGCTTGGTGGTGGTGATCAACCTATCGGTGACATTGGGCAATGAGGCGATGAAATCGGACGAGGCAAGTGAACAAAACGTTCGTGTCAGATGTCGTGGACAAAAAATGGAGGTGTTTGATGAAATCGGGCGAATGAATCCAAGCCAAACACCGCCAATCACTCACAAGTCGAAAGGAATAGGGGCAAAAAGAAGGGTCGTAAAATAATTGAAGAACTAAAAATTAAAAATCATTTTTAGTTTCCAATTTAATAAATTTTTGGTATTTCTACGTTTAAAGCTGCTACATTATGTATCCAAATTTTAAAAAAACAACAAAATGGCGCACGGACACTAAATATTTAATATTTTGGAGGCGTAAATGGCGCAATAGGAAGTGGGGGTAACCGTTGGATTGCTGAATTATTCGCGTATGGGAAAGATTGTGCGGGCCATTCCAAAATAATTTTGATGCTTTTGCTGGAGACGTCGAGCATTATATTTTGATGTTTTCGGGCCGTCAACGAATGCTGGAAGGACGCCACCCCCCTCCTTGTGTTCACCTCTAACTGTTCTGATGGAAGCCTGCCATTCAACGATGAAGACGGACTCATTCACCCCCCCCCCCTCACCTCATCACCTCATCACCTCAATCTTTTTCGTTTTTTGTTAATAACCTTTAAAAAAATGTAATTTATTAATTTTAGTTCTCGACCATTTCATCTCATAAGGCGGACGTGTTAGATAAGGCTTTTGTTATCGATAACCTGCAATTGGTTTACCGATTGCTCAGCCTGTGTTGGTGGTTTTGGCATTAGGCTTATCTGGATTTTGGCATTCATTTTACAGATGGCCGAGCTCAGTTAGGAGTTGGCTTTCTGGCTTACCTGGTTTTAACATTAGATTTAATGTTGTATGCTACCCAATAAAACCTTTTTTACAAAATTTTGTTTTGGTTTTTCGCTTTAATTACGCTAATTTTGCGGTTCCGATGATGCACCACATTTGGATGCCATGTCTGAGGAGGAAGCCGATTGAAGGAAAATTACTGGAACAGTTGGAGACGAAGCAAATGAATCTTTCCGTCAAATGCGTCCTGCGCATCGCTGTTCTCACTTGGTGAAAAATGTCAAGACGGATGAGAGAAATATATAATAAAGATTCAATTGTTAAATTCGTTATTTTCACGTGATGTCAGGCACGTAGCCAGGATTTTTTTTCGGGGGGGGGGCAAAAAGTCGATTCTTAGGGGGTGTGTTTTTCCGTTTTTATTGCATTTTTGTTAAGCAATTTTTCTCGATTTCTGGGGGTGCATTTTCCGTTTTACTCCATTTTTTGGGCGGCTCGGCGGTGCCGATAGGCGCCGCCGAGAAAATTTTGAATTTTGACTCGATTTGTTAAGAAATTTTCAACCAAAATTTAAAAAATCGGCACTTTTTTGAAGTTTTTTTAGGAATGGGGGTCGGCGGTGCCGATAGGCGCCGCCGGAGAAAATTTTTGATTTTTGATGCATTTGTTAAGAAAATTGGTCAAAAAATTGTAAAAGTGCAAAACAATAGGGTCCCCCCTATGGTTTTTTTTTTCTCAAATTTCATTTCGGGGGGGGGGCATGCCCCCCGTGCCCCCCCCCCTGGCTACGTGCCTGCGTGATGTTCTGGTAAATTTACTGTTTTTAAATTATTCTTGATGGGTTTTATCTGACCACCTTGAACCCTAAGAGTCAATTACGACAAGTGAGTTAGTTGGAGAAGGCAATAACGACAACAAAACCTTTCATTTTAATGCTTAATAGGCGCTAAGTCATTCATTAAAGACCGGTGGGAACGGGGGACTTCCGCGGGCAAAAAATTTTAATTGAATGCTTTTTGAATATGCAATTGGAAATTTAAAATATTTTAATTGAGAAACACTTTAAAAAATGTTAAAGATTGTTTTTTCAAAACTTTCAAACAAATACATAAACACAGGGTTCGGATTCGTCCTTGGATGCCAAGGTCAGTCCTTGGAAAATGAAGATTTGGCTGGAAGTCAGAAATTTGTAATTTTAAAGGAGAAATCATGTTTTGGCGTTGTGTATTCAAAATTGTCAAAGCGCCTTCTCAAAACATTGCGGTACCCCGCAACTGGGCGCGCACGATTAGGCGCGCACGACTGGGCGCGCACGATTGGGCGCGGCACGATTGGGCGCCGACAAGTTTTTCGTTAAAACTTTGTTCAAAGTCAACCAAACCGAACATTCTTGGTATCATTCGAAAGCATTCAATGAGTAGAAGCTTACAAAGTCAAAAGCTAAGCGATTCGACGTAAACAAAAAAAGTTATGACGTCACCACGACAAAAATAGCAATTTTCACAGGTTTTAAACCTATAACCTTTTTTTGAAAAGACGAATCGGTTAGCTTTAGCTTGGTCAAAGGTTCAGCATACTGAGAGCTTTTGTATGATACCACTTTTGTTTGGTTTGCTTCGGGCACCGAATCGTGCCGGCACCGAACGTGCCGGCGCCCAATCGTGCGCGCCCAATCGTGCGCGCCCAATCGTGCCGCGCCCAATCGTGCGCGCCCAATCGTGGTGCTCCGAAACATTGGATCCCTTGATCATTTTTAGGTTAATTTTGGAGCAATTTTCTTAATCAGATCTTCAAAAATTTTCCCCGTTGGCGCCTATCGGCACCGCCTGACTCAAAAAATTAACGTATTTTTAAAAATTTGCTTGCAAATCCCTTAACAAATTGAGTCAAAAATTCAAAATTTCCCCCCCCCCCAGCAGCAGAAGTGAAGCAGATTTTCAAAAAAACGTATTTAGAAAATTTCGCAAACGCAAAATTTGAAATTTTTGCGCAATTTTCTTAACATAAACGTTAAAATTCTAAAAAAAATTTTCCTACGACGCCTATCGGCGCTGTCGGATTCACCAACAACAAAATCCAAGGCAAAATACGTCGCCGATCTCGTGTAAAACACAAGACCCTAAAAATTGGGGTTTTTGAGCGCCCTTGGATTTCGCCAAATTTTTCTGTTATGTCCTTGAAAATCAACATGTCTGTCCTTGAAAATTCTCTTCACTCTTTTAACATTAATGCTCGCGCTTCCATTTGTTTGACTTTAAGACTTTCCATTTCTTTTGTTCATATTGTTCAGTGGGCTGAGAACATTTTCCTAATTTGGAGTGGAACATATTCATTCACTCGCCGACCGCTAAAGCTGTCTAAACACGGCAGGCAGACAGGAAGTCCCGCAATTTGCGGCAGTTTATTTAAATAAGGAAAGACGTCCTTAATTGACCTTTGTTGTTATTATTAAAGTTATTAAAATAGTCCTTATTTTCTAAGGACGTCCTTTGAGGTTGACCCTCGTTCTTATTAATTCAAAGGACGCCCTTACACTTAACGTGAATTGGAATTTTTAGTAGAAAAAACAAAACAAAAATTGTAATTGTCATTGTGCCTTCAATTTGATGTTATATTTTTCAATTTTAAAAAGAGGATAAAAAATGTCCCTTATTTATTATTGTTGTTTAATTCAAATTGTGACCGCGTGCACTCCGACTGCAAAAATCATGGAAGGGGGGGAAGTAAAGAGTGAAGTAACAGCAGGTTAAAATTAATACTCTATTTAATTGAAGAATTTTAATTTTTTATACTGTGCTTTTTAAATGCATTTTTGAAGATTGAAAAATATTTTTGTTTTTGTTTTTGTTTTATTTTATAAAATAAATATGTTTAAATAAATAAGCGCTTCATTTTTTAATTTATAATTATTTTTACATTTTATTTTTTTCCCTATTAAGCGCTGACAACATCGGCTACAACATCCAGCAGGACAACAACCAGCGACAAAAGTGTGTCAACAATTTCAACAACAATTAATTGCCTAATTATATTTAATATCCAAAATTAAATTGTAACATTTTTGCATCAAAGAAAAGTAAATTATAATTATTTATAAAACCGTGCTTTTTAATACACCACACAT
>MEIZ01000052.1:275225-289024 GCA_001723225.1 Globodera ellingtonae
AATCTTTATTTAAGGTCTACCTGAAGAATGTGATCCCTGATCAGCTGAGTCGCCCTCTGTCGCCGACAAATGCCACCGATGCGGCACAAAACGTGCCGAAACTGTTTTCTGATGAATCCGCACCGGTCACACAGCCTCCGTCGAGTCGGCACCGCAGGAACAGCTCCGGCGGGTCGGCACGCGTCAAATTTGTCCCCGTGCTCGAAGTGCTCACCGAAATGGCCGCAGGACCAATATTGATTGATTGACTCACAAATCAGAGCAGGTGAGCAGAACAGAAGTGATCTCATTACGATCTTTGGAGCCGACAAAGACAGAGGCAAAGTTTTGGCCAAAAGTAAATTGAATTAAATTAATTGCAACAATTTGTTTCCGACTGATTCAGAAAACTAATGAGAAAATGCTATTAATTTACGGTATGTATTCTTAAAAAATACCACCAAAAGTATTTCAACTTTGTAGACGGTCTCTTTTTTACAACAAATTTTATTCAAAATAATGTGCATTTAAACAAATAAATTTAAAGCGTGTTGAGTAAGAAACTTTCTGGGAGTGTCCAGGGGTGCCATTTTGCCCTGGAAAGCCGAACATTTGTAGGGTTTTAGACTAATTGCTCCGTCATGGTCGGACAATTCCCACAATTATTTTCTACTCATTTTTCAGCCAACTTTGCTCAAAAATGAAACAGCTAATTTGTAAGCAGCTTTATTGGTAGTTTAACAGACTTTTTGAATCGGTTTGCCGGGTTTTGGGTTTTTCCGACGACATATTCCCTCCCTTTGGTGCCGTCATAAAAAAGTTCTGTGGCAAACGGCCAAATGGCCTCAGTCTTTGAGAAGCTGGCCGATTGTAACTGCTGTGGAGGGAGCATCAGAGAAACGAAAGAAAGAGGGTCAGACACATCAGAGACGTACGTACCTATCCCTGGAGGGGCTGTTGGGCGGAATGGTGAGGGAGTAGGATGAACAAAAATGCGCTTTGCTTGGGGGGGGCTTGTCTTCGTGCACGAAAAACGCACGCATCCCACGCACCAAGGCTTTAATACGTAGGAGCAGGGAGCACAGAGAAGTCAATGTTTAGCGAGAGAGACTGAAACAAACGGAGAAATTCGTGCAGTGCGAGCGTTAGAGAACTGTGTAATAGTGCAAGAAAGTGACAGCTGCACGCTTCGCTTACCGACAGCCCCGCGGGGGATGGAAAGTGGGAAGAGCAAGCATTACATGTGTTATTCACGTGATTTTCAGCACAATGGGCTGGATTCGCCCAGGAATATGTACATAAACTAAATAATATTATTTGTTTATCCAACAACGAGCAAAAACGGCGGATGAATGGGGGAAGAATTTGTGTGAAATTTAACGGATTTGCGACGTTTTGTGTTTTGCTGGGACTGTAAATACAGCCACCCTAATCTTAAAAGACTTGATTTTTAGTCCAAGCAAAAAGCCATACGCTCAATTCTAGTCTCATAAAGAAAACTAAAAAACTGCTTTAAAATTTTTGGGAATTTTCTTTATTGGCTATTTCTACTTTTGCTTCTGAGAATTGTGTCAGAAATTTGGAAATTTTTGTTGAATAATACAGAAGCAGGTTATATATTTATTTATTGTGAGAATGAGCGTGGGCGTTGTCAGCGTTTAAAAAAGCTCCACTGCCCGTTGAGTCGTCGTAAATTGAATGCATTTTATTCCATTTAATATTGTGGAAGAAGAACAAGTCCCGTCCCCCCGTCCTCCCCCCCCCGTCCCGTTCACGTGAACTCGTCCAGATTCAGCGTCCAGTTCACGTGAATGCAATTGTTTTGAAACTGATTGAAGCAACAGCGTAAAAAGGCAGCCCATCCAAAACAATAAAATGTAATAAATATTTTGATTCTAATTTTGGTTGGGCGCTAAATGTGTCAAAAACATTTCTTGCAAAATGTCTAAAAGGCCAACAAAGGGAAAATGAAGTTTTTTTTTAAATTGGAAAGTAAAATAATTCATTTTTAAATTGCAGCTTCCATATGAAAATACTTTGGACTTTGCCATTTTGTCCTCAAATGATGCAAGTGCATACAATGAATGGCCAAATTATGTGATAACATTTTCCGCTGAATAATTTGAAAGGTTCATCAGCGGCAGGACCAAAGGGCATAAAATGGTCCGGGAATTTTTGAGTACAATTTTTTACTACGCTTGGTCTTAAGCATCTTTAACGGTAATAAATAAAGTTAAATTATTTTTCTTTCCACAATCGTATTGAAATCACTAATTGCCTTTAGGTTTTAGAGAACGGAAAACAGTGGGGGGATCAATCGCTTATCCCTAGCCAAAGTTTTGCAAATTTCTTTCTCAATTTCGGATTCCAAATTCCGACCCAAAATCCATTGAGGAATCGGACAATATTTTCACAAAATGTTTTGGAAAATTTAAGCGCAAAAATAGATATGCCGACATTTTGCCCACGGACATTTCGTGCACTAAGCAAAAACCCAACATCCCCCAACTGGCAAAAACCCGACTTTTAAGCTAAAAACCCCGACTTTTAAGCTAAAAAACCCCCGCGGGTCCAAGTCGATTTTTTTCCTGACCTTATTAGGCCGGTTAGAGTTCAGTTTGAAACAGGGCTTGTATTTTTGGAGGGTCCGAAGCGCATGGTGCATACAAATTTAATTGGCACGCTATCAAATGGTCCCACGGACAAAAAGTCCCATAACGGAAAACGTTTAAAAGATCCCACGCACAAAAGGCCCCACGGAACCGAAGTTTTGGGTGTCTCTACGGTTTGCCAACGTTACATTTTGCCAACCCATCAAAAAATTAAATTCGATTTCGAACCCCGGACCCGAATTCGATTTTTCGGAATCTTTTGGCCTCAAAATTATCCAAAAAAACGTAACATTGGCAAAACTTTTGCTGGGTTGCCAAAATGTACAGTTGGCAAACGTAGTATCAGCGTAGTTTTGCCCTATGGGGTCAGCGGGTGTGTAAAAATAGCATATTTCTGAGTCCTTTAAAAAGTTGTTTTATACTTTTTGAGTTTATATTTGTGTACAATTTTGCAAAATCGTCATTGGCGGAGGAGCAAAGAGAGCAAATAGCGTCGCACTCAAACCAAAACCATCGGTTGAAGTTTCCATCGTAGAGAGAAACGCAGTAACTTTGGGTGAGACCGTCAATTTGTTTGGTGGGTCCCGCGCAGTCCGTCCGACCCCGACGGGAAAGAGCAGAAAAAAACAGAAAATATTTTGCAAAAGGTCGTCTCCGTCTCTCCCCCCCCNCCCCCCCCCCCCCGCGGTGCTTCATCAGTTCACGTGATTTTCACGCAGTACCCAAAATTGGATTTCACGACAAAACGCGGCGGAAGGAAAGGAGAAGGGGCAACATTGTTGAATCTTTTTTTTTCTTCTAGAAATTCCCGACATTTACCTATGCATATGTACACAACGATTTTATATTGTTGGATGATTAATTAGGCTCGAAATGGACCAAAGTGCCTTAAACATTTAAGGGAGATAATTGGTCGCTTTTTTCGCGTTTAAAAAAAAGAGAGAAGTCTTAATAGGAGAATTGCATATAAAAAAATTGGGGCGCTTCAACAACTTTTTAATCAAAAAGTCAAAAAGCGACGTTTTTTATGATACGACCTAGTAGTGCAAATTTCTGGGGCCTTCGTTTGTGATGAACATTGGTCCGGTTAAATTTTTGAAAACATTTCGCCAAGAAAAATGAACAGGAAAAAGACTAAAATAAAATCGCGTTTTTTATTTCTGGCCAGGATGTGCATATGACGAAGAATGAAAAAGATAAATGCGATATTTACGAAAGAATTTGAAAAAAATGTCAATTTATCAAAACATGAGAAATCAAGTAATCCTTTCATTGGCTGAACGACAATTTGGTGACCCGTTCAGGGTCGGTCTTCCCAAAGAACAAAGTCTCAAAAGCGATGTCCGCAAAATCCCCGTAATATTGACATGCGCGCTCACAGTCCGGCATGAAATTGGCCTCAATAAACGCCACCCTTACATCCTCCGCGCCCAACTCGTCCACTGGCGGGCGTGCGCATAACCCATCAGAGTCGTCGTGGTCACGCCAATGGAGCATCAAATCCAACCCGTACATGGCACGAGACTGACGGTTGGGCGCAATACCGCGAGGTGGAGCATTCCTGAATTAACCGGAGCAGCTTTTTGTGGGTTTTCAGGAGCTTTGTGGACTTTTTGTGGGTTTTCGGAAATGTGAAAAAATTTACAATTTGGAATAATGTTGCTAAAAAGAACAAAGGTCTTTGTGAGATTTTAACGAGGATAATTAATAACTTTTTAAATAATAGTTGGATTAATTATTGCTATGTGTCACTAAATGATGTATACACACTTTGTTACCACTCTGAACACCTCCACAATCACCGCATTGATTTTTTCCTGCACTTCGGGCCATTTCAGCTTCGGGTACTGCTTGCAAAGTTGGCCGACAAATTCATCACAACGGAGCTGAATTAGAGTTTGAAAGTTTAAAAAATGTGAACAAATTTGTCTTTTACGGACCTGATAAACATTTGCTTTATTGTCTCCATACTGATGCACTGTTAAATGCGCAAAATGATCATCCAAATTGCGTAAATTGTATTCGCTAAAATTCGTCAATAGTTTTGGGTTAATAATAATTTGAAAAATCAAAACAGACTGGACTGCGAATCGAATCCAAAACTGGTTGAACACGACAATGTCTATCGGTTCACACAACTGCCGCACAAAAACGATGTATCGAAGCTTAAAAATGTTATGAAAACTCAAATAACCAAGTGATGCGTGAGAACTAAATTAACCAAAACAACTAAAAAGCTCGAGACTTTTTTCGAGTCGAGACCAAAATAAAAATGAACGCAAAAGGACCGCTAAAAAGCAAAGATCCACGCCTTTCTGACAAAATTTGCATGAATGTATTCAGAATTGGCAAAGGCCTCCACAAATTCAAATTCTTTCAAAACTATCTTTAGAAGTGTAAAAAAAGTCTCGTTTTCTGAGACTCGAGACCCAAAATTATCATGTCGAGACTATCAAGAATCTTTACGAACCATTGCAAACTCACATCAAATTTGACCAGGTTTCCACTGTCAAGGCGACGAAACAGCAACGGATTTTCAATGTATTTTGAGACGATCTTAAAAAGAAATTTAGAAAATTTATGAAATTCCTAAAAAACGGTTAACTTTTGGCCCACTTTCGGCCTGACGAATGATCGAATTCAAATTCCGTGTCACGTGCGTGTCCATTCCCCTCGCCAAATTCCACGGCTTTACAATCCAACAATTGTCCAAATTTCTCAAAAAAAAGAAGTTGTAAAGCAAATTTTGAGTGCCTTTAATTTAATTTTCACATAAACACAACAAACGACGCATTGAAAACTGTAATTCCCATTTCCGTCTATATTTTATTTTTCAAATTGTTTTCCAAAAAAAAAATAAAATAAAATTCCCATTTATTCAATATTTGCAAACGCTTTTTTGTTGTCCAACTTTTCTTAAAATTTTACTTTTGGGCCCGTCTCTGAAAATATGCGACAAATTGAGGCAGTTCCATGCTGAGGTTGAAGGTCAACGGAAACCATTGGGGAGACCAACGGAGGGACAATTCGTCGACCAATTGGACAACATTTAGACCATTTTGCTGCTCATCGACAAACGATTGAACAGCTGCGGCAAAAAGGTCTTTGACGGTCAAAATGGCCTCAAACGGAAATTGGTTGATCAATGCACCGGCATTTTGTTCGGCCAACAATCTAAAAACGGAAACAATTAAATTAAATTTGAATTTGTTTTAATTGAATTTGACTGCCTAAAATCGTTGAAATGGTCACGACGCCAAATGATGTCCGCCCTCATCGGATCGGTGGTTTCCTCCACAGAAATGCGCCGCAACTTTTCGATCAGTTGCAAATCCGATGCACAGACCAAAATGTTCGGGTCGTTCACGGACTTGCAAAAATTGGTCTTCGCGCCCTGCTCCCCTGAGGGGACGAGGTCGTGCAGCCGACCGGACTGAAAAAAGAGTTAAATTGCCAAAAATGGAATTGAAATCAAAATTCAAAAAAAAAACTTTAAAAACATTTCCGATGATCGGTTTATATCAAAAATTATTTATATGTACCATGAAATATTCATTTGTTTTCGGAGCGTGACAAATTGGACGGTCAGCAAAATTGTCTTCAGGTTGCCAGGGATGGAGCAGTACATCCAACCAATCCGGATGGTTTTTGGCCAGTTGAGTGTCGACATAATTACGAGTCACAATGTCTTAGGGTTAATAAAAAAATTTAAAAAAAAAGCGAAAAATCACCATCCGCCGAAACATTTTGGACGGGAAACAGCAAACTGTAGGTCATTTGATCGGAAAGGTTGAGGAACGGGACCATCTTGGCCTTGAAAGTAAAAAAAAAACAAATTTAATTTTAAAAGTTTAATTAAATAAACCAATCACATTCGGCTGAAGAGAGTGCCCAATTCGGATGCCGAACTCGTCCACCAAGTACCAAAGCGGGATTTGGCCCTCGTCCATTTCCTAATATAAAAGCTAAATAATGGAAAAAAACTCTATCAAAACCCTTAATTTTTGGCCAATATTGCCAAATGTAGCGAAGTAAAATTATTTCTTGCTTTAAATGTTCGATTTTTATGTTTCTATTGACGACTTCGTAAGGGGGGGGCAGCTACCTCCCCCCCCTCCCGAAATGTTTTGGAGAAAACAAAACCATAGGGGGGGGGACCCTTTTACGGAATTTTTTTAACAAAAATGTAAAACATTTACCGAAATCGAACATATTTTTCGAAAATTGCTTAAGAAAAATGCAATAAAAGCGGAAAAATACACCCCTTAAAATCGAATTTTTTTTTTTGGTTTGCCTCACCCCCGAGGCTACGGCCCTGCTTGCTTCAAAGTGGGTTTTTGGCGCAACAATTTTTTCAGATTCGTGCGTTAGGCTTAGAGTGGAGTCGATTGGTAAACGATTCGAAAAAAAAACATTTGGTGTCAGTCAGAAAACGACAATTTAGCAAAAAAAAAAACAATTTTTGGGGTATGACCATTTTTTAAAATCGGTCTATTCAAAAATAAATGCGAAGCCACCGCATTTCGAATCCGAACGGAGTAAGTCATCGCATATTTCCAAATTTCGTCCATTATTCGGTCGTCCACCGCCGCCCCCTGACTTTGTTCTGTGAGTCCGTCGTCGGTTTGGTCGTTACTCGCCGAAGACGACTCACAATCGGCGCCCATCGACGGATCATCGCCAGCAAAGAAAGATGAGCTGGACGGGTCGTCGGCCGTTACCTAAACTCAGCGCGTTATGTCATGAACTTTGCATGGAGTTGGCCGCCGCCACGGTTTTTGGAAGAAGTCCTTAGGGTTTTTGAAAAGTTTCAATCTTTATGGGTTTTTTCTGAAATCCCCCCCCCCCTAAAGACTTTGATGTTGAACATGTCCGTCAAACGTTTCCTCAACCCATCGACTTGTCGAAGCGCATTACGTGCCGAATTCGGCCGGAAGGTCCATGCGTGGTCAATAAGAAAAACGCTTAAAAATGGACAACGAATACGCAATTTTCTTTTCCAAAAGCAAAAATCTTTTTTAAATTTCGATTTTGGGTAATGGAAAGAATTTTTTCCGAATTCGATTATGAACCAAACTTTTTGGGGTCGTCAACTCTCAGGTCACTCAAGGCTTTGACTTGCGAAGAAATTGTTTCATTTGGATCGTTTTCTTCAATGATCACCTCAAAATATTTGCCGGCATCGAAAATCTGAAAGAAAATAGGAAATTATATTTCAATAAACTCTTTTTCATTTGCCTGATTAATAAGCTTTTCGTGCAAATTTTTCCAGAACAATTCAGGCAAACCAGCAGCCAACAATTGGGGCTCGTGAATTTGGAGAAATTGCTTATAAGAGAGAAGCGGCGTCATTTGGGTAGCTTTTAATGCAGGGTATTAAAGGAATGTATTGTCTTTTAGAGTCCGAATCTTTATAAATAAAAAGGTAAAATCAAAAACTTTTGTTTCCTGATATTATGTATATATCAATCAATTCCCCCTCGTCGAGACAAATCGAATGGAATCAAAATTTGATTAGGAAACCACTTCTACGTTTTTCACCCTTATGTTAAGAATCGGGTAACGGCTTCGGCGGTGCCATAGGCGCCGCGAGAACATTTTAATTTTTGATTGAATTTGCTAAGAAATTGGTCCAAAATTGCAGAATTTTGCATATTTTCGTTTGGTGGAATTGAATTTAAATATTACTAAAGATTTCGTGAGATTTTTCTCATTTTGAATATTAAATTAAAATTTTGACTTTTCCAATGCACGACGACAAAAGGTCAAGTCGCTTAGAAAAGGACAAAAGGTCCGCTAAATCGGTTATTGAAACCGGTTCAGAAAATTAAATTTCCAAAATATTCATTAAATTATATAATCGTAGTTGTTGTCTGACAGATATAAACATAATTAGTAAATTATTGCATAAAATAAATTCCATGCTCGTTCCGCGGCTGGCAGGTGATTTTTTCCGATTTTGGCCTACCGGACATTTTGTCTACGTCTCCAAACCCAGTTATGGCTCCACAAAGTTCAAAGTTTGCAAAACCATAGGGGGGACCCTTTTGGTCGTTTGTGAAAATATTTTCTATTCTAAAAATTGTCTGCAAATATGTTCTTTGATGCAGTCAATAGAAAATAAAAAAATGGATTTGTCACCTAACAAACAGTTTTAAAATAAAATTTTCAAAATTTTTGACCAAAAAGGTCCCCCCTATGGTTTTACAAACTTTTTCTTCATGGTGCGTTCCGACAACAAATTTTTTTAAGCGGATTCGTAATCAGCTCGACGATCGGAGTCGATTGGTATATCTCTCTCCTCGTTGCTTTACTCTTTTTTGTTTGCAAATTTTATTCGGGTTTAGAAAAATAGATAAATTGTATTGCATTATTCTTAGAATTCGATAATGTTGAAACGGAAAAAGGAAATTTTATACATATTTTAAGGGGTTCAGAAGGGGAAAATTTAAATTCAATAATATGTCTTGATTTGATATTTTTGTCTATTAAATATAACTCATCTTTACTTTTGCTTCAAATCGCTAACGACTCTTCTCCCCGTTCTGTTTACGGCGAATGCGCTTTTCTGCAGAAAGGCAAGGCGTTCGCGGCATTTCGGGTCGTCATGCAAGATGCGTCTGGTCGCCGGTCTTAGCGGGTATGACCTTGTCCACAGGGAGGTGAAAAAGCGTCCGTAGTAAATGCACTGCTCGCTCTCCGCCGTTTGATGACTGTCAGGCAAACACACTTCGCTTGGGCTACCGTCCTTTAGCACCAGCGGACGGACGACCGTGTTGAAGTTGGGCTCGTGGAAGTAGGCGAAGGAGAAGCGCTCCTGCGAGTTCAGGCTGACCTTGTGTGGGGTGGCCAGAATGAAACTGTCCGTGAGCAGTTGAAATGTGTCTCCAGGAAAGCAGACAAGCGTGCGATTGTGCGGCACTACAAAGTGCCAGGGTTCTACATTTTCGTACATGCCGGCGGTGCTTTCGGTGTCAAGCCTGAATGTAAGCCAATTACCTAATAAAGGGAAAAGTGCCGACCAATTTCTTAGTCTCAGTTCCCCGTTAATTGGTGGTCGAACATGGAGTCCTCCAACACTGTCCTGTGCCAGCAGTACCAGCATGCCGTTGTCCGTGTGTGAGCTGAGTCCTTTGCCAATGTTTGTGGGGTCTCGCGCAGGATAGTGCACTGTTTGCATGCGGTGCCACCCGTCAACACAAAGTCCGCTGATTGTCGTACGGTTAAGGCCCAATCCGAGTGCGATCAGCTCAACTACACTGTTCCCGATCTGACCCAGTTCGTTCATCCAACTTTGCATCGCATTCCGGTAGCCGGAAACCGCGGATGGCCATGGAACCGGTCCATGGCACGGCCATTTGTCAATTACGCGCCTATCGTCCATTGGAAGATCCTTACAGATGTTGTAAGTCTCCCAGGCCTCTGAACATAATGGAAAAGTGAATTTGCCCAGTTTGAAATTGATGGGCTCCTTCATACCAATGTGTCTTCCGTTGTTCTCCGCGTCGATTGTGTACTCGTTGCCAACATAGTAGCCGCTGAAACTCAACTCGTTGATGCACAATCGCTTGTACTCCATTGGCTTCTTCATGAAGCTACGGCTGGCACCAAAAGCGCGCGTCAGCATTTTGTCCTGTTCGGTGTCGATGTTTACGTAAAAGAATCCGTCGTTTCGCCATGCTTTGACCATCTCCGTACCAAGTGATTTGTCTTCCACGCTAACTTGTTTTGGGACACAGAAAGATGACATTTTAAATGATTAAATATTTAAATGTTGGATTGTTTGTTATGTTTTGAAGCAGAATTCCAGATTAAATAGTAAAATTTTGTATATGACATCATTTGTAGCTTACTAAGCATTTGGAAAAAAAGAAAAAGCGGCGATAGAAAGAAGTAGTGGTGAGTAGTCAGTCACACCCACCCATTAACGCATTAATTAATAATTTTGAAGACATCTTTTTATCGTAGGTGATTAGTAAGTATTATTTTATTTTCATTTAAGACATGATCAAAATTTTTTAAGCGCCTGAGGGTTGACACTTCTTTTCTCCATTCATTTATTTATAAATACCGCTTTACTTCAAATAATTTATTTTAAAACATTGTTTTTAAATTTAAAAGTTTATTTTTAGTGACTTTTGTTGTCAACAGCCACTCTCTAAACCATGAACAATAATATCATATCCTTTTTTCGGCAACAATTTCGCTATGCAATCTTCACTATTTCATTGTTGCTGTGTACTTTTGTGTTCGCCACCAATGTTTCGTTCAGTTTCACCGCTATTTGTATGGACCAAGAGCAGCAAAAGATCAATTCCAGCAATATTTTACCCTCTTCCCAAAACAATTCGTCATCTTCAAGCAGTTCATTCTTCTCGGGTTACCGCATCAACATGATGTTGTCCGCATCGGCTGCTGGTTCTATTTTGGGAAGTGTGCCGGTGACCAATCTAATCGCCAAAATTGGATTACGGTAGTCATGAGTGTTGTTTACCTACTCCAAAAGTGTTTTTATCAGCTTAGTAAATGAATGGGTCTGCAGATTATTGAATAAAAAATAAATAAAAGTTTAAATCTAAACAATTAAGTAACCATTCAAAATCTCAATCTCGGGGTTCTGTTCTTTAAAATAGGTAACAACTAATTCTCTTTTCATACCGCAGAAACGACGGGGCCGGCCAGTGATTGATTGACTATTAATTTAATAAAATTTAATTTAAATTTTTATAAAAACTTCTGATTGATGCATAAAAATAAACATAAACCTAAATTCCCGGCTGATCAGACGATCAAAGTAACATTTTTGAATAAACTATTCCAGGAATACCGCCATTGTGTACACTATTATCTCCATATTCTCTGGCGCTATTTTTCCCGTTTCTGTGCAATTTATGGGATTTGTTCCATCTCTGATCGTTCGCCTGCTTCAGGTTCATTTTTTCTAAAGCGAACCAAAAAAAATATTACAAAAAATTTATTCAAAAAAAATTGTGTTGTGTGAAAAAATGCAACAAAATTATTCACTATCAGGGCACTTCTTTTCCCCTGCAAATGATTTTGATTGGCTCTGTCAGCAAAGAATGGATTCCTGCAGCGTCAACGGGCAGTCATCTTTTGTTGCTTTCCATGCATTATCAGGTACGGTAGGTACAATTCAATACCGGTATTAAAAATGCAATTTTTAATTGCAAATTATTTTTACTTTTTTAAGTTGGGTCCATTGGTGAGTATGGCCGCCGCGGGACAGTTTTGCGCTTCGCGTTGGAGATGGCCGGCCCTATATTATTTCCAATCTGTCGTCACATTTATTACACTCGCACTTTTCTGGCAGTTTTACACAGAAATGCCCGAAAATAATCAGTTTAATTTAAATTCTTTTTTGGACCACAAAATAATTAAAATTGTTCAGCTATACGACAAGCACAGAATTGACACTGATCAGAAAGTGTAATGACGGCGAAGGTTTGGCAAAAAGCGCCAAAGTATCCGACAAAAAAACTTTGGGCTGTCAAAAAGTGCCATACGCTCGTATTTTGACGGATGGGCTTGTCTGGCTAGTGTTTGTGGCATTTTTCACTGGAGAACTCGGCATGCAGACATTCGTCCTGTACGGGCCCACCTTTTTGAATAAAGTAAAATCTTAATTGAATCAAAAAATAAATAAATAAATAAATTTTCTGAATTTTATGTGCTCAATTTCGATATCCGCGAGACGAGCATTTCCGCCTCAATCACTTTCCTCGTCGCTTTGGTGGTCAAATCACTGGCGAGTCCACTGAACACATTTATTTCCTCTTTTATGAGCGAGTCCCAACGCGTCAAACTGTTTGTGTTCATCCCACAGGTGCAACTCGAATTAGGAAGGCGGCGCCGCCAGAATTTGGCAACAAATTCCATTAGAGAATTTTTAATAAGAATTCAAAAAGGCATTAACAAAATTTGTATATTTTAGTCCATCCAAATTTGCTGCTTCGTGTCATTGGCACTTTTGCCCAAAATTCTCTTGTCTACCTTGGCAATTCCCATTTGGCTTGTCCAAATCCTCTACACTTCTGTTGTCGCTTTTGCCGGGCTCGACTTCCTCGGAGTCGTTCGATGTGCGCAAATGGTAAAAAATAAATAAAATTTCGCCAATTTGAATTCCAATCCAATTTCTAAAAATAATTATACTTTGACTCATATTTTGAATTTGTAGATTTCGCAGAGTTTTTCTCACATTTTGATGAACTGGATTAGTGCGATAAATAGTTTGATATTATTGCTTTTGCCTATATTTGTAACTTTTGCTGTGCCAAATCAAAACGTGGAAGAGGTGATTGAATGATTTAATTCGATAATTTTATTCAATATTATAAACTCAAATTTAATATTTTCATATTTTGTTCAAAACACAGTGTTAACAATCTGCTAATTACATTAATTACTATCGTCATTACAGTGGGCTCGAGTGTTTGTTGGCATTGCAATTTTATTGGTCTTCAGCATGGCCATATTTTTGCTTTTTGGCAAGTCGCTTCCGCGAAGATGGACAAAGGCGGAGGTGGCCGAAGAGAAAAGAAAACGCCCGGCCAAAGATTGTGTGCAACCCGTCGAAATGTCAATTGTGTTATATTAGCATTGATTCAAAATATTTTTTTGAATTCTAATTAAATTTTAAAGAAAATTAGTCCTTCACAAACTGTTCAAAGGAGTGCTTATTTTCAAGTGCACACATGTAAAAGATTGATTTGTCCATCCGGGGACGGGAGATGCCGCCTTTCCCCGGCAGCGCTATCGGCACCGCCGAACCTCTTACTTAATTTAGAGATTTCTCAACAACAATCAGTCGGATTCTCCCAATTTGTTTCAATTCTACAAAATCATTGTTGCATGCAACCAAAAAGCCTATGTATCAAAGCAAAAGGCTTCAAAATAACATTGTTATTTTATATTATAGCTTACCACTAAACATTTTTATGAACGAGCCTTTTTTAAATAAAATGTTAATTAATTTGCACTTTTGTACTTTGTTTGAATAGGTTTAATAATGATGACGAAATTTTATTTTAATAAACGGAAATTACATAACACTGATGTAAGTAAGCAACACTATGGAAGCATATTGCTATGGAATAACATTTCCGTATTTTTATTTTATTGATTGGTTTTTGTTTGGGGCGAAAATTTGAATATAAAAAGATTAAATATTTTTTAATTTATTCAAAAAWA
>MEIZ01000052.1:296790-308865 GCA_001723225.1 Globodera ellingtonae
AATGGCATAAAATCGGGTTGATCTTTTTTGTTTTGTAGTTTCGCTGGCTGATCTGAACTCACAAGTCGGCTCGGAATGGTCAAGAGCGGCGGTCGCGCAGGCACTGGCCAATGCGTCCAACGTTTCGCTGATGAGGATCGTCGATTTAAACGTATGAGAATTTTGTATTATTTTTATCAGAATTTTGGGGTGATTTCAGCTTGAACAATCCTCAAAAGGTGAACTGTACGCCTTTTTCGCCATTGGCGCGCCAAGCGGAGCTGTTCAGGCACAAACAATTTACCTGCAGGTGCGTTTTTTGAAACATTTATATGGAACAATTTTTATTTTTATAGAAAGAGCTTCCGGTAGCCGAAGCGATACAATCGCTGAACGCGTCCATTGCGTTGGGCAATTTCGTCGTCCGAATTCCGCTTCCTACCGGTCACGGACAAAACAAAGAACTGGTAAAAAGATCCATCCTTAAAAAATCCAAGCGACCAAATATAGGAGTAACTGGTAACAGTTCTTTGTTCGTTTCGGAATTAGTAGACCGTTTAAGCTTTTGGGGGGGGGGGCGGACGGTGTTCACAGGCGCCGCGGGGAAATGTTAAAAAATAATTTTTATGAAAATTTATCCAAAAATTCCGCAGGTAATCTCCGGCACTCAATTCGGCGAGCGTTCGTCGCTTGAGCCTCGGCCGCCCCCTCCGCGCCCGTCGCCGGAGTTTGTCGGCTTTTCCGGCTCCACGTTGTCAATCGTTGCAACTTTCTGTTTCATTTCGGGCGCCACTTTTGTGGCCGGCGCTTACATTTTGCATCAGAAAAGGCAATACATTCGCGGAATGGCCTACCAAGTGTTCGAATGAATTGAAAGTCCCCGTGGAATGGAATTTATTCACTGCACCACTTTTTATGTTCTTCAGAGGTTGTACATTTATATTTGATTTTCTTCATGTTTTTTTTTTGTAGTTTCACTCAATTTCTTGTAATACAGATATTACCCATTCATAAATAATTCAGAACCGGTCTAACACCAAAGCTCTTCAAGGTTCTAAAATAACTCGATTTTTAAACTTTTCCAAACCCTGAATTGTTTAAATGCACCAAATCAATTCAAACGCTGTTATCTATTTAAATACTAACATTTGCCGCCATTACGTCTTCGATGACAGTTCTTCAGCTTTACTTTCATGTACCTTTTATACTATTTGAAGAAATTCCTCTTTTACTCAGTAACTCTTATTCAATACACTTTTATCGTTTGTGGAATTGTCAAAATCGACATTAAACTAAAAAATGCGTCTCAATACTTTCCAGCGAACTTTTGATTCAGACGAGTGGAACCGTCACCGGATTGGTCCTCGGGGGGTAGCCATGTTGCATATTTTTCCCGAACGTCGTGCACTTGTTGCAATCCCTTTAAAGGTGGTGTGTGTCTTTTTCATTGTATTCAACGGGAAGAGAGGGTGGATGATGTTTGACGACGATTTAAATCGAAAAACTGCTCAATTAGAGTCAGGCGGGACCGTAACTTAAGCAAACCAGGATCAAAAAAAAGCCACGGGACACCGACAAAAACCTTTATTTGGACATGGACGAGAGGGTTTTCTGATCGGGGGGGGGGGGTATATAAAATCCCCTCTCGCATTTAACCATTTACAACCGACCATTTCCTTTAACTCCCCCTCCTCCTCGTCCGTCTTCAACAACTCCTGTTGCTGTAACCGGGCCCGCTTCGCAGCAGCAGCAAGTTCGGGCTTCTTCTCCATTTGTCTCTGCAGGAATTTCATCCGCACCATTTCTTCTTTGGTGAGCATTCCGAACTTTGGGACAAATGCGTTTGCCGCCACTTCGTTGTGTTGCGGAGGAAGTGCGGGCGCATAAACACGTTCTTCTGGCGGCGAAGCGGCGGCGCCTTCGGCATCGGACTTGACTTCAGTTTCCGGCGGCAAAGAAGAAGCCGATGAGTCATTTCTACAAAAATGAAAGATTAAAGCCTTATTTAAATACTATTAGTGTATATTTAAACTCCCGTCTAAATGCACCTGAATTTGTCCTCTCCCTTTGTGTTTCTGCTGGCACCACTTTCACTTTCCTCGTCACGGCTTTGTGTTGATGTTGCCGTTACTGCTCGAACATTTTCCTCGTCACGGCTTTGTGTTGATGTTGCCGTTACTGCTCGAACTTCTTGGTCCGTCTCTACTTTTTCTGGTCCTCTCTCGCCCTCTTCATACGCCACAGTCTCTTGTTTAATTTTAATCTCTGCCCCTTCCTTTCTGTCCACCTCTTTCTCGCATTTCTCTTCGTCCATCATTGTCTCTCGCAGTCCCTCTGTGTCTGATGCTTCAGTTTTGACCACGTCCTCTGCACTCTCTGACTGCTGTGGCGGTTTCTTTTGTACAAATGGGGCCAAACGGAAGGATGGCTTCGCAATTTCGGCCAATTTTTCCAATTTGTCCTTCTCTTTCAGCAATTTCTTTTCCTTTCCCTTCATTTGGGAGAGCGCCATCCGAGTCTTAAATATTCCGATTCAAAAATCAACAAAATTTGAATGATTTGTTGGGTCAAACTCCATGATTTTTCATAAATAAACCGTAAAGTTGGGCTGTTTTGGCTGCTGTTCTTCCTCCTGCTGCAGCTGCTCCACTCGGATTTTGTCTTTTTGGAGTAATCGTTGCATTTCCGTCCGGATTATGTCCAATTTGGACTCCGTTTCGGCCAATTCTTTGACTAATTCGGCATAATTCTTCGCTCGGCCAACAGAAGAGCCAAAAGTATCTGCCTAAAATGTTTAGCGATATGCGAAATATGAATTGATTTTAGCCAGACAATTAATTATTAGAACCCAACAACATTTACTCACTCCGAAACGCCTCCGGCGCTTCTCGCGTTGCTCCTCAATTTGGCCGGTTCGGTCCAAAAATATGTCCTCGTCACTGTCGTAAAAGTCATTCTCCGTGTAGTTTTTGCGTTTGTTCCAAAGCGACGAAATGCGCAAAAGGCACGCGTTGTCCAGCCGTTCGCAGGCCACCAGCGCGCATTGCAATTGGGCCAGCCGTTTGGACGGGGCCAACACAGTGACGACACTTCCGCAAGTCAATGAAACGTCGCTGACCAACCTTAAAGAAAAAATGAACTAACTAAATTTGGAAATGTAATCCAACTCAACTCAACGGCTTCAATCAAATCCATTTTTAGAAAAATTAAAAAATAAGCGTTTTCTTTCATTCCAATAATTTATATTTGCTGACTCTAAGTGGCACGGAAATTAATCACCAAAATAAATTATTCCAATCTTTATTTTAGTAAATTTAAAATGCTAAAACCCACTCAATTGAGCAAGTCCAATGGCCTCCGTCCTCGGAATGTCGTCGTCCTTTTTTCTTGTTCTGCTCATCCTCAAACTCTGCCAGCAAATTTCCTGCGCCACCGCCGCCTCCGTCCGGCGCCGATTTTGTGAACTTTAAATATAAAAAAAAAGGTCACTTAAATTCGAACAATAATTTTCAACCTGAAAATGCATTGAAGCTCCTTCGCGCTCGAAATATCTAAAACAAATTCGCAGCACAAATTTTTTTGTTAGTTTTTGCAACAAAAAAAAGACCAAATTTATTAAACGCTAGCAAAATTGCACACTTTTGCAGCCACCCCATCGGGTCCTTCTCATAGAATCTGTGCCCTTCTTCCAGCTCCTCCTCCTCTCCCTCGGCCCTTGCAATATTTTCCGCTTTCCCCTCGGGCGCCTTTTCTGCTTTTCCCTCTTCATTCTGCACGCGCGAGGGGCCACCGCAAACGGTGAAGAGACGGGAACTGCCTAAACTGCTTGGTAAGCTGGTAAGAATTCGGTGTGAAAACATTTTTGTTTAATTCAAATATTGCTCCAAATTTAAGAAATTTGTACAAATTTATAAATACTATTTTTGTTATAGAATTTAGGCCTTTCGAATTTATTAAATACAGCGCAATTAACCTGCTATTTGAAACACAAATCCGTTGTGCAATGGCACATAAGCGCGCTTTTTGATGGACTGCTTGTTCAGCCTCACCCCGTGGGTACTGTTCAGGTCGAAAAGGTACCTGTCAAATTCGAAGAAATGACACTTTTTAAACGTAAATCGTTGATCTATTCCTGACCCAAACAACTCCTTAAAAGATTTATTTGGCAAAAAATTGATTCCCCAAATAGCCAACAACGATACAAAACATTCCTTCAGAAAAACCTAATCTTTTTTTTTGAAATGGTATAAATTGCGCATTCGGCATTTTTCACTGACCAGCCGGGCCTTCCTCTTACGCATTCGCCGTATTGTAAAATCGCGTGAAAGCGCGAAACAGACGGATGTTCCAATTTGATGTCGCACGGTTCGAAACGTCCAATGGACCAGAACGACTTTTGGTGCGCATCATTGTGAAGACGGACGGAGTCAATGACAGTCCCCTCTTTGATAATCTGAAAATAAAAAAATAACAATTTATGGAAAGGTGACAATTTCAAATACCTCAAGAAAATATTCATGTTCGCTTCCGGTAGGAATTAAAGCCCAAGTGGGCTCTTGATATCGAAAATCGCTTAAGATTGTTTGTTGTTGCTGCTGTTGATTCTGATCCATCTCGGACTCGTTCTTCTCTTCCGATTTTGTTTTAAATAGCAAACTTGTCGAAGGAAGATTGGGCTCTGCGAAAATTCCCTCATCCTGCATTCTCACTCGTAATGTAATTAGAAATTAAAAATGTGCTTATTCCTGAAAATGGTGTCAGGAAAATTCGCCAGTGACTCCTTTTGAATATGGCATTACGGATATCGGACATTTCACCCATTGGACATTTGGGCCCCCCCTCAAAATCGGTAAAATAACTAAAAAAAATTTTGGTGTTAGGTCCAAAAAACAGAAAAGTGCAGCAATTATTTTATTCATTTTTTTTAGCTCAAGACGACAAATGGCTTCAAAGTCCAAATCCGCCGCCGCTGTTTTGTTGCCGAAAACAAAATTTGCGGTGATGGTCAAAGGCATTGAGCGAAGCAAATTGGACAAGCGATTGGCCGTGCTTGGCCAATTTGAGTCCTTTTACCGGTGGCAGCGGCAACGACCGCAAACGGCGGCTAATGGGGCCGAAGAGTGAGTGTTTTTGTTAAAAAAACCATTCCAAATGAATAGTTTTTTTGCTTTAAATGAATATTTATTAGTCAATTTTATATAGTTTTGTACTGCTCGACGGCCCTCCATATGCAAACGGTGAGCCGCACGTTGGGCACGCGATCAACAAACTGTTGAAGGATTTCATCCTGAGGAGTCGTGTACAGCTCGGCCAACGCGTTCGCTACAGACCCGGGTGGGACTGCCATGGGCTGCCCATTGAGTTGAAAATACAGCGACAACAACTGCAACAGATTGATCAACAACAGCAGGTGTGTTTTTGCTTTTGAAAATTCGAAAATAGGCAAATATGTATCGAATTTTTAGGCAATTTTTTTTAACAAAAAGGTTAAATTCTAAAAAAAAACTAAATTTTCAAAAAAAAAGGTGTTTAAGGAAAATGCAATACAACCCGAAAATACTTCTTTGAAATCCATTTTTTTGTTTTTGGGGGAAACGTTCTATGAAAAATGCAATAAAAAGCAAAAAGTGATCAGGAACAAACTTGGTGGCGGGATGGGAGGAGGGATAAGTGATCAGGAATGTTGAAACGAGAAGTGATCAGAAACGAAGGAAAGTGAAGTGAGTTCATATAGGACATTCATTTTAGTTTTTGGTTAACTTTTTCTCTGATCAGATGCAGGTGAATTTGCCATCAACTTCCTCCGCCGTCGCTGACAATCCGTTGTTGGTTCGGCACAGCGCTCGGCAGGTGGCCAACGCTTCGATCCGTTCCCAAATGGACACTTTTCTCGCCTGGGGCTGCATGGGCGACTTTGCGCGGCCCTACCTGACCATGCAGCCGGCGTATGTTGGTCGACAACTTGAACTGTTTGCCCGACTGTTCGACAAAGGATTGGTCCGACGAGCATTGCAACCCGTCTATTGGTCCTTTTTTCATTTTAAGTATTTGGTAATCCTATTTTTTCGGTTTTTGGGATTACGATAGGTCCATGGACTCTGGATTACTTAATCCGTATTCCATTCGCAGGTCTCCCAGTTCACGGACGGCACTGGCCGAGTCGGAGTTGGAATACAATTTGGCCCACAAAAGCACGGCGGTTTACTTCCGCTTTCGGGTCAGCACCATTTGAATCACCCAATCAGGCACGTAGCCAGGGTTTTTTTTCGGGGGGGGGCAGTCGGGGGAAAAGTCGATTCTTAGGGGGTGTGTTTTTGCGTTTTTATTGCATTTTTGTTAAGCAATTTTTCTCGATTTCTGGGGGTGCATTTTCCGTTTTACTCCATTTTTTGGGCGGCTCCGCGGTGCCGATAGGCGCCGCCGAGAAAATTTTGAACTTTTGACTCGATTTGTTAAGAAATTTTCAACCAAAATTTAAAAAATCGGCCCCTTTTTTGAAGTTTTTTAGGAATGGGAGGGTCGGCGGTGCCGATAGGCGCCGCCGGGAAAATTTTTTTGATTTTTGATGGCAATTTGTTAAGAAAATTGGTCAAAAAATTGTAAAAGTGCAAAACAATAGGGTCCCCCCTATGGGTTTTTTTCTCAAATTTCATTTCGGGGGAGGGGCATGCCCCCCGGCCCCCCCCCCCTGGCTACGTGCCTGCAGCCAATGATTCAATCAATAATGGCTTAAGCTGATCAACTTTGATCTGGCCACTGTCCGTTGGGTTGCTGATCAACCGTTGGTGCCCACGCGAGCGCGTCCGGTTCACGTGTACGCCCTTGTCTGGACCACAACGCCGTGGACGTTGCCGATGAACAACGCAATTGCAGTCAACGCGGGAACAGAATATGCACTGATCGATTTCCCAAAGGACAGAACGTGGGTGTCGGAAAAATATGATTTTTTTTGCCAAAAAAAAAACTTATAATTGACTAAACACACAGAACTCATGTGATCCGAAACATGTATATTGTGGCCAGCGCGTTAGTGCCGCACATTTCCAAGGAGTTCGGCTTCGACTTTGCCGTCTTGGGCACTGTTTCTGGCGCTCAACTTGCTGACAACAAAATCTTCTACAAAAATGCGTGGGCGAACGTTCAAGCGCTGCCCGTCCTCTCCGCATCGTTCGTCAACCAAACAACCGGCACCGGTGTGTTTGACAAGCCTCTCCATAATTTGTTTAATACACACAACAGGACTCGTTCATGTTGCATACGCGCATGGTCAAGACGACTACGAGGCAAGCGTCTTTTGTGATTTGTGGTGTTTCTGTTCTTAGGATTAATAAATACCAATGTGTTCATGTAACTGAACATTGAACATATATCTGAACAGTTTGACAAATGTTTTCTGAATATCTCACTTGATAGAAAGATTTTTGGATGGCACAGTTTAGTAAATCGAATGATATTAAATTTGTCTTTAATGTGGTTGGGACTGAATTGGGCTGATCAAGTGCTTTTGTACTTCAGCTTGGCCTTTCTCAAGAGGGTCAGCAGCTCATTGCATGTTTTGTGGATGAGCGAGGCTGTTACACGCGGGAGATGGGGCACGAGCTGTGCTGGAAGGACGTGCTGGGTGATGGCCAACGCGCAGCACTGAAGTGCTTACAGTTCAGTGTCTTTTTTGTTTGTTTGTTGTGAAAAGCCCTGTTTTATGATTAGAGCCCGGATCGATCGAGATCTCGGACCGAGTTTTTTCGATATTTCATTCGACGAAATTAACGAGATTTCTTTTTTTGGCCTTTGCAGTGATATCGAACGAAGCTTGATCGGTGAATTTTTTTTCTTCGAGATTTTGTCGCGGTCTTCAAGTTTGGGTCCTAATTGTGATTTTAACGAGAGTCTGTCATTAGTGAATTGGGCTTAAATGATTCGTTGCAAAAAGTGGTTTTGTTTTTTGAACTCAAATTACAAGTCGCTGGTGTGGTCGTCTCCCCTTTAGTCAATAGCTTTTGATTTAGATCAAAAAACAATATTTTATGGACCATTCATCATTAATTTACAGAAAGGACATTTTGCATCAGTCGGAATATGTGCACTCTTACCCATACGATTGGCGCACAAATCAAGTGATAAATTGAACATTTCTTATTACATAATATTAATTTTTTTTTAACCATAAATATTCGGTTTTGCTATCAGATGTTTTAATTTCATCATTTCTCCTCAGCCTGTTATCATCCGATGCAGTCCCCAATGGTTCATTGATGTCAAAGAATTGAGCAAGCGCTGTTTGGCTGCCGCGGAGGGTGAATCGCCGGCGTTGCAAATCGCTTCTGGCATTCAAGGTGTGTGGTCGGGAAATGAATTTCCGTATWWGGATTTATTTTTATTTTTTTGCTCGTCCTGTTCAGATTTGCGTGCAGGCTTCACCTCGTTGTTCCAGCACAGGCGCGACTGGTGGTGCGTGTCGCGTCAACGCGTGTGGGGCGTGCCCATTCCGGCGATACGCCACCGCGACACGGGCGAAGTGCGCACAAATAGCGAATTCATACGGTCCATTGCTCATCTGCTGCTGGTCGCCGAGCAGCACCAGAATGGCACTGAAAACCATGCCGAAAAAGGAGCAGACATTTGGTGGACAATGCCAATTCAGGAAATGGCCAAGTTGAAGGTGGATTTTCTGCCTTAAACTTGTTCCCCGCACTGCTTTACATTTGATACTGATTTTTTTATATTTACTGATCAGTTTGGCAAAGTGAAAACTCGCAAAAAAATTTCCCTTGATCTTTTGCCCCAGGCTTTTATTTGATTCTGCTCTGTTGAATAGCGTGGATATGTTTTATCTTTTCAGGGCTTTCCATTTGATGCCGATCAGTTGAACAACGTGGAAAAATTGACTGAAGTGATGGACGTGTGGTTGGACAGCGGGTTGTCTTGGCACACGCTGAACGAAGAAGAGAACGGCGCAGAGAAAGAGGCAAAACTTGTGGCCGATTTGGTTGTGGAGGGGGTTGATCAGGTGCGTTTTGACGTTCGCGTTCCATCCCAATTTTGCTCCGAGAATTGCGTTGTAATGCTTGATGACATTTTTTTTGTAAAATTACAGTTTCGTGGCTGGTTTCAAACTTCTTCGCTCACTTCAATGGCATTGCAAGTAAAAACGCAAAATGTCGTAAATTTGCCATCAACATTTTGTCCCATTTTCTGCCAGGACTGCGCACCGTTTAAGCAAATTTTAGTGCATGCAATGGCGGTGGATGACCAGGGAAAGAAAATGTCCAAGTCCAAAGGGAACGTTGTGGACCCGAAGACGGTACGATAACTGCAATGAATCACACTTGGAATCGTACAGTACATGCTTGAACTACATCCAGGTCACCGGATGTGATCACTCATCTTCTGCCTCCTCTTTGTCGTTGCCCAATGGGAATGCCGATGCCATTGGGGTGGACGGACTTCGTCTTTGGTGTGCTTGGCTGGCTTCCGACTCTTCTGGCAGCGTCAGCATTGGGCCAAAAACGCTCAAATTGGTGTGTAACAATTACGCCCTCAGCAAATTTATTGAAATTGTCGAAAATTTTCTGCATTAGGTGGAAACGCGTTTGCAGCAAATTCGTCGAATTCTGCGCTTCATTCTCGGCTCACTGGAATCCGCGGCAGAGGCGAAGCGCAAAAGCGGCACCGACTTGGCCGACCTGCTGAGTCCAATAAGAAGCCCAACATTGGCAACGCCGGAGGGGCCCTGCCTGTTTACCTTGATGGCCTTGGACAGGGTCTGGTGTTGAACATGTTTTGATATTTTCGTATTTTTATTTGTTTTACAGTACATTTTGGCCGAGTTGGATGATTTTATGGACGTCCTGGCTGATTTCCGTTTGAATTACCGCTTTGGTGCTTTTGTTGAACAATATTACCAGTTTTTGCACAATCGTCTCTCTTCCCAATACATTGTGTGTTTTGCTGAGATTTATTATTTTAATAAATTAAAGCATTTAAGTATTTGGTGCGCGATCGTCTCTATTGTGATCCGGTGAATTCGGCTGCCCATGATGCTGTTCTGATCACGCTCGACGTGGTTGGCCAGGTGCTCGTCTCCGCTATCGCGCCCATTTTACCACATTTGGCTACCGAATACTTTACACACCATCCCATATTGCGGCACCAGCCGGCCGAGGCATTTCGACAGGCGTTTATGCCCGAGACTGGCATTGAACTGTTGCGGCGTTCGTCGGCACTACAAAATGCCATCGGAGACCGGGCGGAGTTGGCACGCATGATGGATGCTGTACAGGACATTCGCAAGAAGGCGGTCGACGACGAAGCATCGAAGGTCGAACTGCGGCAAATTCTGAATCGCCATTAGCAGAAGAGAGGGGAGATCGATAAAACTTTTTTGTCAATTTGTTACTAATTTTAATTGTTATTTAACAGATTGCTTCTACACTTTTTTTAAATTTTGATAATTGGTAAAGAGATTTGCAACCAAAATTTTAAAAATGCGGTAATTTTTTGAAGCTTTAAGAATGGGTCCAAAAATGAAATTTTAGTGAATTCATTTAGGAAAGTTTTCTGAGTGATGTTTTAATAACTGGGGTTCAAACCCCGACTGTTTAAATAGTTTTTTCTGTCTTTCTATTAACTTCGATGGTAAAAGAAACATTCTAAAAATTTTTAAAAGTCGTTCAGATTTTTAAAATATTTTTGAAGGTTTTTACTTTAGCGAATTCACTTCGACATTAAAAAATTTACCAAATAAAGTTGCTGTCCAAATAGAAATAAATAAAGAGCATTAAATTCTAAATACCTTACAATTGAAAAACTCAAAGATTAAAAATTGATGAAAAAAAGTGTCATTTCAAAAAGATTTTTAAAGGTTTACACATTGAAGAATGAATTGGATGATGGAAGGACTTAAATTGCATATCATTTTCATATGTTGGATAAAGTCGGTATTTATTCGATCAAAATTCATTTCTCTTCTCCCAACGGCGCTCTCAAATTCCAATTTAATTTATTTGACTCTCCGAAATATGCACAAAAATTATTTATTGAAAATGCAAAGAAATATACAATAATAAAAAGAAATTTACAATAAAATCTAAGAAGCGATATGGCCAAGATATCGCTTAAGCCTAATGAGCCCTAACTCTAAAACAGGTAGGGCGAGTCGCCTACGCCCGTTCCAACACTGATGCCGCCCTCGTTGACCCCCGCCAGCTTTGTGCGCAACAAATGTCCACTCTGCACGTTGTGTTGTACGCTCCCGTCCAGTTTATTGCCTATCAAAGTGCCGTAGATGCCCAATTCGCCGACCACAGKGCTGAGTTTGGGCTCATGGAAAGGGCGCAGGAAATAATTCTGAACTTTTTGAGGTTACGAGATTAGCCTAAAACATTTCGAGATTGAGGCCTAGGGCCTCCAGCAGGTCGGWRGAGTATTAAAGGCAACCTTAAATGTCGTCGGATTCAGTTTCTGCATTAGAATATACGAGGCTCTTTCATTTTGTGGTAAGTCGCGCAATTTATCGGCCAACTTCTCGTCGTAGAAATTGTTTCCGCCGCATTCACGATTCGGTTTCAGCACATACTTTTCGGGATGTTCAATGGCATCCTGAGACAAATTCAAAAAGTATTTTGAAAATAAATTAATCATCGCTTTTTACCTCAATAAGCCTTTCGGTTTTGTCGTCATTATTTTCGAGTCCCCACAATCCGGCAAACGTTTCTCGAATTGCCGCCACTTTGTCGGCATCCGCGGGGTCCGGGAAAAATCTCTCCACTGTGCCGGGCTTTGCGAGAAGCTGAAATGGAAAAGCAAAAAATTCCTGCAAAAATTCTTTGATTTCCAACCTGTTGAACTTTCTTTGAACTGCTAATGGCATGTGCCAATGATGGAGCTTTCTAAACATTATTTAAACATTCGAATTTTTGTTCAAAAATATTTACGATGGCCGTTGATCGTTCAATCATTCGTCGCACTTCCATTAACTCAGCAGGTAGCACACAGCCAAGCGCAGAAATGCAAGAATATATGACGCCAACAATTTTGCCGTTCAAAAGTAATGAAAAATCGTCGCCCAATTTCAATCTTAATAAAAAGATATATTAA
>MEIZ01000052.1:322396-356593 GCA_001723225.1 Globodera ellingtonae
CGGCGTTTGTTCGTGAAAGAGGCAGCCGAGAACGGAGGGGGCAATTTGTATAGTGCACACAAATAGAATGCGCCGGAAGGCAAAAGCGGAAGTAAATTTTGGAATGTACCCGAAATCGGAAAAAAATAAATGGGGGGGGAGGGAATGGGCGTCGCGGTTGAAAAGAAAGAAAGCATTCTGCTAATAAAATGAACAATATAATTCATGCGAATTACGAAATTGGATGGGCGGCCCCGGCTGGCGGACGTTTTGATTTTGTTGGTTGGCTGGGCGAATGGAAAACAAATGTGTCGTATTAATAAAAGGCAACGGGAAAATGAATGAATGTGCACTAACCCGGAAAAATAATATTATAAGTAATTAACTAATTGTCGTGTTGTTGAGGGAAGAACGGGTGGTGGTGGGAGATTGGACTGATGAGAGAATCGGGGGGAATAAATGGAGGAGGTAATGAATGATTACTGGTGAAATTCCACTTTTTCTGATCATTGGAATACGGCAAAAAAGGGATGGGGGTCGATGTAAAATGGTTCTGACCTAAAAACGATATATTCGTGCATTTTAGAACAAGGCGCGTTCAGAAGGATTAACACCCCCTAATTACAATCAAATTACAAATTATGAAATTAAGTTGGAGGGGTCCGGCACTGCGCCGGCCGGTCCTAAAAAAGCCCGTGGTTCGGCAAAATTTGTCGCGCGCGGGTCGACAACAAATTCAAGGAATTTTTAACTTTTTGTTGGGAAGAGGACCGACGGTTTCCGACAAAATTCCAAATTGCATTAACAATATTTTGCCAAAAATGCGATTCCTAGGGTGTATATTTGTTAATCCAAATCAGAGGATCCCGGACCTTTGAGCCTAAATGCTATGATTGAGATTCAAAAACCGGCCCTCCCGATCTGATCTATTCGATCTGCGGGTTAAAAATTTCGGTTTTAAATAATGATGGAATTGTCGCACATTTACTATCCGGAATGGCTGGCGTCTTATACGACGGACGAAGGAACTCTTTTCATCTTTTTGTATCAATTCAGCAAATTTTCTTGGCGATCACCGATCATTGCCGCTTCATTTCTCCCGCTCACTCAACGCACGACGCTTTTGGCAAAAAGAGCAATTTGTCGACGATGCGTTCCAATTCCTCATTCCGTTGCTCCCCCCCCCCAATCTTTACTCTTTCATCTTTTTCTCGAATTTCTCCCACCAAACGCACTTTTTGACTTACAGACTGAAGAAACGCTGCTGCTTTAAACAAAAATTATACGCTTGATGGCTTTGATTTGCAATTCTCAAATAAACAACGTTAATGAACAACCAATTTTAGTTGTTAGTAACTACAGCGGTATTACAAAATGGAAGCGAAACTTTCAAAACGAGGACAAAAATAACTAACGAGCGAATTTCTTTAAATTCTCTAATGAGTTAGTGCTAATCACACTGGAATGACGTCAGAAGCGAGTGTCCATCAGTCACAGTTTCGATCCGAAATCGGACAATTAGCTTACGCTTAGTGGCACATTTAATTGACTGCGTGAAAATCAACGACATTTTCGATCAGAAAATATACAAATTCACTTTTTTAAATTATTTTGTTATTGTTTGTTTTGCCGCAAGGCAAAGGAAAAGCATAAACCTGTCAAACCAGAAAAGTGAGCACTACCGCCGCCACCATCAAGCAGAAGCAGCATAAGAGGGGGGTTTATGTGCGGATAAAAAGGACATTGCCAGCAATGGACACAATGAATTGAATGAATGAGCACTTTCTTCGAGGGCATCGTAAAATTAAAATGGGACAAAACAGCAGCAGAAGAGAAGTGCCAAATCCGGTTTTTTTGGAGTTGGAAAACAATGGGGAAAATTTGGATGAATATTTTTGGATTTGTTGGTATTCATTTGGGGAGGAAATTGACATTTACACAAAATCTTCACATTTACTCAACTAAATCTGTTGCCAAGCTTAGAAAAAACTTAAATTTGTTTTGGGTCAGTTAGCTTCTTTATTTAAATTATAAATCCTTTTTATATTAAGAAAAATATATTTTTGAAGAATGAATTATTAGTCTTTACTTAAGAGAAGCAAATAATCTGTGGCAGATTTTAAATTCAAAATGAGCATCAAATCACCAATTATTCTGTCCATTTTATTCGCATTGATCAGATTCAGCGACTGTTTTCTGTTTGCCGGTCTCGGGGGTGGCGGTGGAGGAGGATTCTGCTGTTGTCCTCCTCCCCGTCCACGTCCATGCTGCTGTCCTCCTCCAGTGCCATGTTGTCCACCATTTCCGACATGTTGATGATTTCAAATTTATTTTATTTTTGAAATTAAAATATATATTATATTATAATATCGTATTTTATTTTTTCGTTTTAAAGGTGGGAGTTTCGGAGGCGGCTTTGGAGGTATACTTCAATGGAATTGACCACGTTTTAAGAATATAACATCGTTTAATTAGGAAGAGGTTGTGGCGGTATGTTTTTTAATAGTTTCTTTATTTAAAATATTGGTTATTTATGTACACATTTTCCATGACAATAGGCGGAGGTGGTGGAGCTGGATGTGGTGGAGGTTTTTAAGGACTTCTTTTATCTTTTAATTTTATTTTTATAGGCGGTGGAGGCTGTGGCTGCGGTTTTGGCGGTATTCAAAAACTAAGATTCTTTAAAAGTTTATTTTTATAAAGGAGCTTATGGAAGTAGTGGACAATCAGTAATAATTAATTGCGGTGGCGGTCGTGGAAATTACGGAGGTAATAAGTGCATTTCTGTCGGGGAAAAGGTCACATTTTAGTTTTACAATAATTTCATTCGTAATTAAATCAAAACTAAATTGAGTGGTTGGGCCAAACAATTTATGATTGTAAAAGATCCCTTTTTGAAAAGAGATTATGTTTCGTCACGAAGCCGTGACCTACGAACTCCGAGAATTTTCCCGAATACTTTTCCAATCGTTTGTAGCCTTGGGAATTATTACCATTTCCTTTAGGCTTTGGTGGCACAATGGGCGGCGGATGTTATGGTTCCGGCCGGCGGACGTTCTTTTGGTAGCGGTTGTGGATGTGCATGGAGCCGATGTCGGAGACGAATTTAATCGGATGGAATGGAACGGAGTCCGTGAAAAGCCTCCAAAAGCAAGAACCAATTATCTGCTGATCTGACAGTTGCTTAAGAAAATCCCTAATTCTTTGAATATATTGATCCGAATAAAGGTAAAGAATTGTCAAGCGCCATCAAAATTCAGGCATAAATTAAACAATGTTGTACACTTAATTTTAAACAAAAGAATTAGGAACAATTGGTCAAAATTGAAGAAAATGCTGTCCTCCTCAATTGTTCGTCAACCGATAAGTCGCCCTTTGGATGCCGGGAAGTGCCCTCCCCGAGTGCCGTCCTCCCCGCGAGGTTCCCTCTCCAGCCGCCGATGGTGGTGGTCGATCGTGTTCGATGCCATCGTACGTTTCATTCAATTTAGCGATTTTTCTATCGATTGTGTTCAGCTTTTTCTTCGACAACTTTCGCCGAATTCCCTGAAAAGCTTCGTAAGGAATTGCCGACGTACACAAACAGAGCAAAGTGGCAAACCAACACGGAGGACAAAACATGCAGCCGAAAACTGATCAGGAAATTGTTGCAATTATGGCATTTTTTTAATTAAAAAAAAAGTTTACATTTGCAACAGTCTGAAGATCCTTTGGGCAGTTTCGGACAATCGCATACAGAAATGCTATTGTCGCACACGGCACACCACAATTGCGACACGACAAAAGCCTGCGAAAATCCGTGCCCTAATTTTGGAATTTGTTCCGCAGATGCTTTAGAAGCGTCCGCTTTAATGCGCAAATCTTAAAAATAAAAGTAAATATATTATTAAAAAAGTCGTTATTCCTTACCATTTATTTTGAAATAGTACGTTTCAAAATATTCTTTGTTTCTCTTTTGAATTTCAGGCCCTGTCAAATATTGCAACACGGTAATAGCCATTAGATTTGATTGAATACTATTTAACACATTTGGGCCAACAAATTGTTGGATTCTGAATTAAAATTTGTTTTGTTTATTGCTTTTTGGTAATGTGAACGTACGGTGCGTTGTTGAGCTTGCCCATCTGTTGTGAACTGATCGAACATTCGAAGCCCCCACCCCCCTCCCTTTCCATTGCTTTTTCCAAACGAAATTGGCTGTTGTACGCTTCCAACGACATGACGTACTGTCGCTGTTCCCCGCGAACGGTGGCCAAAAATGAGTCGATCTGTGCAAAAAGGTCGGACACTTCACGGCCGTACACCGGCACTTCCGGCATTCTCAGCTTTTCAGACATCTTTTGGAAGGTCGCGATAAGCTGTTGCTCCACTACTCGAGAGTGTACTCGCTGCCGTTCACGACAGTCAAACTTTTGCGTTTCGACCGTTTGTCTCGACAAATCCTCATGCAAATTCATAAGCATTGTCCACAAGATGCTGCGAGCTTGGCTGTTTAATGGCACATCGTCGGGCAAAACATTACGAAGACTTTGTGATAATGCAAGAAAAATAAACAAATTTTTACAAAGCATAGCTAACAAATGTTTCTAAAATCCATAAGTTTAAAAAAAAATAATATTTTCTCAGGCATAAATTACAATTTTAGCAAAACAAGGAAATTATATATAAATAACGAAATTAATATTGGTTTAAAAGCTTTGTATATTGTCTATTTAATTAATATACAATAATTGATTTTTTTTTTTCGTTCACTCATTATCTTACTTTTCTATGATACAATAAAATGCCAAATATTATATTTTATTTGAATTAATTAATTGTAATCGGTTTTTTAAATTTATTCACATATTTATACCAAAAAAAGGGAGTGGGATAATGTTATGCTGTCTGTCTGTCTGTGACGGTTATTTATACTCCAACACTCGGACCCCGCATCCGACATGCATTTCACGTGAAATCGAACTGTTGTTGATCATCCGATGCTCGTCACCAATTTGTTTTTGGTTTCGCTCCAAGTAAATACCAAATGAAAGCTTAATCGTTTAATAAACAAATGATTTCTTAATTACCTAATGTCTGTCTCACTCACTTTAATTGTAAACAAAACATACCCTTTAAACCTACAATTTAATTTAAACGGAATATGAACAACAAATTTTGACATTTAATCAGGCAATTCTAGTAGRAARTARRMMAARKTTCGCCCAGCAATTCTACCAATTCCCTCCTCATTATACCTTTCCCCCCGATCGCAAATCCCTCAGTCCGATCAACACATTTGGATCCTTTTCGCCGCTTTGCTGATCAATGCAAATCATCTGACAGCGCTGACAGGAGCCAACCACCTCAAATGATTTGAATTTGATGAATAAAATTCTGCTAAATWATTTTTAATATTYGCTCACCAAAAATTCCACACTTCCTATKGCCAATTTCGCAATTTGATCTTCCTCAAATGGTTTTGAAGTWGGCCCAAAATCAACCACAAAATTTGGACGAAAACGCTCGACGACAYTTTCGTAAGAGAGCRAAAYATGGGAGGCGATGAAAGAWGCCGAAGCGCGAGTTATTAGCAAAAAATTGGCTTTATTAGAGAAGTTGGATGGGACGGCTTAAAAAAGTCCAAATTTAAAATTATTGAAAAGATTATTTTATTCGCCTTCGTCCATTGCGCAACAAATCAATTTGCTCCCCTCCAGCGAAACGTCCAATTCAGAGAGCCAAAGTGAAAGTGATTCGCCGCCAAAATCCATCAGTTCTCGAGGCATTCGTCTGACAAAGAGAGTAATAAAAACGTTAAAACATAAAATTAATTAAAAAAAAAGAGTAAAAAACAGACTTTAAAAAAAAATAATGATAAAAAACAAAGTTCAATTAAAACGCACTTTCCTAAACATTGGACGCCGTTTGTTTTGCTATTTTCAGAAACGTTGACCATTTTTGCATTGTTGCATTTTGTTGTTGACATTCTGATGGCCGGAAGTCCGCCGTTACGGCGATCTTTCAACACCAATTCGCTCGCATCGGCGGCATCAATCTTTTGCAGGCATTTTTGGGAATTGTGCCCCAATAGATTATAAAAATGATTAAAGTCACGGTGGCTATACAGCCTTTTCAACCGTGACATCATCCAGATAAATGTGACATCGAAACAATTGCGACAATTACAAGGAATTCTGTACGGATCAATTTAAAAGACTATGATTTCGGGTCAGTTTTTAGTTTCGATGTACTCGAAAAGTTCGATTAGTCTCCGGCCTAAACCGGGTTCGATTTCGGGTATCCGAAGAATTTTAAGGAACCGGAACTTTTATGCTTAACCCAGTTTTTGAGGATTTATCAAGCTGCTGGTACTCAAATTTAAAATACTTCCGGCACGATGGAACAGAGTGCCGAACATCGCTTTTGGGTCACAGAATCGCCACCACAGGAAACGATCATCCAATGTCTGTCGAATAGAAGAGAGCCGGAAGTGGGACAAAGTGGCCAACTAAAATCCCCAAAAAAACGATTTCAGCAGTTTTCACCCCAAAAATGGTGCCGTTGGCGTATTTTCAAGACCTTTTCTTGGCCATTGCCGCGCACGACTTTATCGGATAAACGAATAAATGTGAAAGTCGGCCAAGCCCGGAGGGATAAAGCCGTTGTTGTTGGCCTTCAAAGTTTATTCCCGTGCCGGAGGACGCATTGGCAGCGGAAGTGAAAGTTTGTCCATGAAAACAGCACGCCAACATTCTTATGAATGCGTCCAAATCCTAAATTTAAACTTTTGAATTTTAATAATTGCGTGTACCTCTTGTGAGGATGTCCGACCAAAAGAAATTCGAACTGAGCCCAACGGATTTCCTTCGAACAAATCCAAGTCGTCACCGCACTCTTTGCCGTTCTGAGTGAGTTTTAATAATAGTTTTGAAACAATAATTGCAATTAAATTGTAAATAAATAATTGCACCTGATGGTGAACATCCATAATTTCTGCAGTTATTCCCAAATGCATGCTGCAGGCTCCAAAATTGCCTAAAACCCTTAGRGTACAAATAAAAGGCGATGCAATTCTTTTTACATTTACCCTATCGCTTAAAATTCCAAAAAAGGTTACAATTAGAGTCAGCGCCCAAACCAAAATTTTTTTTGGCTTTTTTGTACAAAAATTGGACCAAAAGTTTTTTGTTTTGGGTGACCAAAACTTTTGTTTGTTTAAGTCCAAGTTTTTGGTCTCCAGTTACAATGGCATCCGGTACGAAGTTGAATGCCAAAAAGATCAGCCATTTTATCAACCTAAATTAAATAAATTGGAAAATAATTAAAATATTATGAAAATGAATTTTTAACGAACCTCCACAAATCCAACAAAAGCGCCGTCTTCACGAAGCAAATTAAAATTCACAATTGGACCTTGAACAATCTTTTTTTCACATTTGTAAGAATTCTTTCTGAATTTTAATGTTTGCATTATTTAAAATGTTAAAACAAACATTTTTTGATGTTCCGTCCATCCTTTCCCATAAATAATGGCAATTGGGGCGCCATTCGGATGTTTCATTTGGCTTAAAGCATCGAAGGCTTTCTCAGCCAAATTCATTGCGTGTCCAGAATCTTTTGATAATTCAGAAAAACGCTGTTTAAATCCCACAAATCATAAATTTATTATTCAAATCTTACTTAAATTTAACTTTTCAATTTTAAATACCCTTTTTCTAACTAAAATACGCACCATTTTGATCAAATTCTTCAAAAGCGTGCAAAAGTGCCGAAATCGCGTAAAAGTTGCAAGTTCCATCTTCAAATCTTTTCAAAAAAAGTGAAATAAGTCGACAACATTTTGCTTATTTAAAAGATTTTCGAACCGTTCTTCAACAGAACTTCGGAATTCGACTTCGTTGGAGGTCGGCGAAACGAATTTGACTGTTCCGCCTCCAAAATAACGCTTTTTTTGAAGACAACGGGCGACAGAGGAACGTCGGACGATAAGTGTGCCAATGCCTAATTTGTATGGCCACAATTATATGGACAAAAAATCTCGAAATATGGCCATAAAATATGGATTTCCATTTATGTGGCCCTACCAATTTGTAAGAAGAAAAAGTGCAAAAAGACATTTTGCCAAATAAACAATTTACCGGTTGGATATCCGAACATTTTGTAGAAAGAAATGACGGCAAAGTCGCACAATGAAAGTCCAATGTCCGGTGAGTGCGGGGCCAAAGCGGCGGAGTCAAAGCACACGAACCAATGGGGGCCCAAAACTAAACAATTGGAATTAAAAAATAAATCTTTTTATATTAATAATAATTCTTTTTAAACAACGAAACCAACCAACCTCTCTTTAATGTACGGGCCAATGTCATGTCATAAACACGCCCACAGAAATTGCTCATGGCGGTCATTACGAACAAACTTTTTTTCTTCCCAAATTTGTGCATTTTATCTTCCAGTGCCAATGGCTGCCGTTTTGACTGCAATTCGGCCAAAAATTGGCACAAATCTTCGTATTGGACCACCACAATCCGTTCAAAATTGTCAGCGTGTCGCATGCCGACAACGGAAGTGTGCGAATCGCGCAGCATCAAAAGTGTGCTCAATGAATCTGGGACAAATAAAAGAAATTTAAAAATATTTAGCATTAATAATTGAGAATTTAGAATAATTTATATTTTTATTTGAAATAAAATAAATGCTAATTAAAGAAGCAAATTAATGTTCAAAAAAGACCTTTTACCTTCGGTCAGACATTTTACATCGGATGAAAACTCTTTTTTTGTGCCGCAAAAGTCACTTTCGCCGCCAACAAAGTTTTCGGCCAGTAATTTCAAAGAATTTGTTGCATTTGCAGTAAAAATGACAGAAAATGTGGCTGAATCATTAATTCCAAAATGCGCGAGGACTCTGCATAAATAAATAGGTAAATGGGTTAATTTTTAATTAAAGAATTTCATAAAACTATTAAATAAATGAAATAACCATTTAAAGGCTAATATTATTTATTTATTTATTGTCTTTTTTAACTTTTAATTGTTTAAATGACTTTGCCCTCGCGAATTGCAGCCGGTCCCGCGTCCGCCGTCCCAGCAAATGGCCGCTGTGCGGGTTGGCCAAAAAGAATTGGCGCGGGTCGGTCAACGAATTGGCCATCCGTTGGAGAAATTCGGGCGTCGGCAAAGCAGCGCCGGCAAAGTCCAAATAATGAAACGAATTTGGGACAAAATCTTTTTCACTTTTTCCCATTTTTTCTATCGTTTTAATGGGGAAATTGTGAGAATTGATTGAACAGAACGTTAATAACCCAAAAATGAGCACAACCCAAATAATACAAATTGATTATATGAAAATTATCAGCAAACCGGTTATTCTTCCAATTCACATAAATAAAAGATTAAAAACAACTAAATTATATGAAAATTTATCAATCGCGGTCAAAACAAATAAAATAACAAATTGGAAAGATGCTAAAGCATTAGTGCCTTTCTCTAAGTGTAATTTGCAATTTCACAAACTTTTTATTAAATTAAAAACTGCACAATAATTGTTGAATAAATGTAAAAAGCACAATATTGTACTGATTCTACGAAAAGCAATCAGAAATCAGTAGAAGGCCCAGTGCCGCATCATCACCAGCCTCCACCGCCCATGCCCATGCCGCCACCCATTCCCATGCCCATGCCCATACCCATGCCCATGCCGCCGCCCATGCCGCCGCCCATTCCTCCGCCCATTCCTCCGCCGCCAAAATTGTTGTTATAGCCGCCCCATCTGGAGGATTCGTAACCGCCCCAATTTCCTCCACCGTAACCACCGTAACCCCCGTAATGACGCTTGTGGCGATTGCTAAAGGCAAATGGCACAAAAGATTAGATGTATTGTAATTTTAATTATAATTTAATTTTACTTTAATAAAATAAAATTAAATTGCAAACACTTAACAATAATAAGAGTTTAATATTCTTTCTGACCTTTTAGCCGGCTTCTCCTCAACTGCGAGCGGATTCGGCAAACTTTGCTCTCCATTTCTGTCGTCAGCGCCGTCCGCCGCCGTTTCAATTGCCAAAAAAGAGGCGGAAATAAGCACAAAAAGAAGGAATAATTGCATTTTTGGATATTTAGGCCTTCTGTTGAAAGATGGGATCGGAAGAATATAAAAAAAGACTGTTAAATAAAGTGACCAATTTAAGACAGATAAATACAATAAATGAATGGCGTGCTGACTGATCGCATTCTCGTGTTTATATAGCGATCACAGATTTGCAGATTCCAATGTGCGCCGTTTCTTATGACCTTGGACCCTTCGCGTTTTCCGCCTAATTGTTACACTTTTCTAAATTGGACCATAATTGTTTGAGTATCTTTCGCAAAATTGGAATTGCAGAGAAATCCGCCAAAAAGCGAAACTATTCGCCAAATTCATTATGTCGGTTTTGATCAGCAAAAGGATACTAATTTGTAAGTTTTTTATTTAGTAAAAATTATCGAGCAGAAGCAAATGAGGGGCAAAGCATATTCTGCTGATGTGCGCAGAATCGGAGTTGGTTGAGAAATTGAATTATTTAATAGGGACTAATGCGTATTAAGTGGCCTGCCTAACTTCACGAGCTAAATTAGGTATTCCAATTTTTCAATTGTTATTCCCAGTTCCCGAAATTTAAGAAAATGTTTGAATTCCGTCGCAGAATTAGAATAATGCTATTTAGCGAACTTTGTTAATCACCGAGATTAGGGCACTTCAATAACTGGTATCCGGGAACGGGACCGGCCGGCATCCGTGTGCTTTGGTCCGAAGGATCGGATATTACCCGGCCTTTAATTACCCTGACTAATTGATCATTGAAGAGGCATATAATTTTAATTAAATTTGTTTTGATCGATAACAAAATGCAGCCCGCTGCCTGCACTGGTGGCAGCAACTAAGCTTTCTTATTTAATTTTTGAACAATGGCATTGGCATATGGTACTTTTTTAAGGGTTTGAAAAATTTGAATCCACGACTTAATCAAACAATTTATTTTTCAACTCACTGTGTGATTATGACATAAATTGTATTACAATGTCCTTCCTTTGCGTATATCTCACCAACCACCGCCCATGCCCATGCCCATGTTCATGTTCATGCTCATACCCATGCCGCCGCCCATTCCTCCGCCCATTCCTCTTCCGCCCCCGCCGTTGTTAAAGCCGCCCCATCTGGAGGATTCGTAACCGCCCCAACTTTCTTCACCGTAACCACCGTAACCATGGCCATGATGCCGATGATGGCGCTTTTCGCGATTGCTGCTCAATGAAAGATCGGCATTGCGGGCTTTTGGTATTTTGGTATAATGCCGATACCGAAAAAAGCGAAATCCCAAAAAAAATTCGGTCGCTATATGGCCTGGTATTTCAGTAAAATACCGATACTGACCGGCCAAAAAAATTCGGTTCGACTGGTATTCGGTATTTGTTGGTCATTTTGAATTTGAAAAGTAATTTAGAACCTTTGAAAAACATTTTAAAAATACCTAGGCTATGAATTGCGAAAATTAATTTTGACAAAAAATTGGCACTAACTTTTAAATGATTTAAAATGGAAAAACATTTCGAGAAGTAATAAATGATCCTAATTTTTAGCATTTTTTAAACTTTATTTCTTTGAATATTTCAACTTTAATCTTATTCTGCATTTTTTAATATATTAACTTCTGACCTTTTAGCCGGCTTCTCCTCAACTGCAAGCGGATTCGGCAAACTTTGCTCTCCATTTCTGTCGTCAGCGCCGTCCGCCGCCGTTTCAATTGCCAAAAAAGAGGCGGAAATAAGCACAAAAAAGAGGAATAATTGCATTTTTGGATTGAAAAATAGTTAAATTTGAACAACTAATATTAGTTTTGTTCCTTGGCCGAAAAGTTGCGAGAATGCGCAATTAAATAGAATTGGTGTTCGCCAATGCCCGACTATTTATCACTTTATTTTAGTCTTAGGCCTTTTGGGCTTTGGCCGTTTTTTTGCCAAATATTACACTTTATCGAAGTGGACCCAATTGACGCGTTAATTTCGGTGTAAAGTTCGAATGATGTGACGATACTATTCGTTTAAATTTTTATTACCTTTTTACTAGAATTGTATTTTATAAAAATCCACGGGAATTCAAAAGTTGATTTAAAAAATGATATTATTATCAATAAATCGCAAAACTTTGTTTTATTGAAATTAGGGTGGTACGGGACCGGAACTTTTCAAAAAAATTCGGGAGCGGGACTTCCCAGGACCTAAAAAACCGGGCCCGGAACCTAAAAAACAGTAGAAATCTTGTCCCAGTACCGTACCATAGAGAGAGTTTTAAGAAAATGCAACCTTAAAACCGAATTTTTCCTTTTTCCATATATAAACGAGGAGGATTCCGACCAAAAATCGGATTTTTCAACTGTGAAAAACGTTAAAAAATTTATTATTATGTTTTTTTTACAAAATTTAAAGCAGAAATTGCTTAATTTTAGTGCCTATTTTAGAGTTTTTATTAACCATTTTTGGGCCCGGAATTCCGGACATTTTTTTGGGGTACTTTCCTGTTATGAGGCCACACCCAAAAATTTTTAAAAATCAACAAAAGGGCGCGCAAAGAAGACTGCAAACACCGAGAAGCGGATCCATTTGGCGAAATTTTATCTACAATTAATTAGTTCACTATACCGGCCATTTGTCAACATAATTTTCCATAGTTTTTTTTTCTCATCATCAATAAATAAAAATACCTAATTTGCTTACGCATGTTGAGTGCGTAAATCGATCGGCCGTTTGTCCGTCTTCAGCTTCATTTACAAGAACCAGATCTTCTTTTCCTCCCCCTCCTCTCCATGTGATCAACAAAACTCTTTGGAAACTTTTACTTGATGGTCTGCTGTCTCTTGTCTATTTGACCTTTGGTTTTACATTTATGTTGAATGCTCAGAATCGCCAAATTCTCCCAAAACTTCTTCTTATTCGTAGTTTTTAATTTTTCTTTTTAATGCGCGAAAGATGAAGTGAAACTTAAATTTCAGTTTTTATTATTTTATGGCAAAGCACTGTTTTTTACCGCAAAATATGTAAATATTGTCATAAAAAATTGACTAAAAACCTCCAAAAATATGGGTCAATTTTCGACGAATTCCAAGTTACAGTACACCTTAATTTCCGAACCAACCGTTTGGGGGTACAGTTTCTATAATTTTGATCATACAAGCGGAAGGTAATGCATAAATAAACTCAACACAAACTACAAACTAATTCATTCATTCATTCACGTGTTTCCTTTCCTCTTTTATCACGTTGTTCTGAGTGAGCCCGACTCCCCAAACAAATAAATCTTATTTATTAAAAATTCAAAAAATGTTTTTTTTTAATTTTCGGAATATATCTCAAAATTCAATCGCAATGATATTTGATTTCATTTCCATTGTGCAAGATTTGTTAATCTGCCGAAACTGAATGTGCGTTTTTAAAAGAAAAATATGACGTCAGTCGTCTCGTCTCTTCTTTCTGCGCTGCCCTCCTAATGAAAATATTGGGAAACAAAATCATCCAATTTTTTTCATGCGTAAAACACGGACAAATTGCTTAATTTAAAATTGTAGTTTGTAGCTTTTATCAATTAACAACACAAAAAAGGGTAATAGATAACAACAGAGAGCTGAACGGCTGCTGCCGCCCCCTCACTTTTTCCTAATAATTTAAAAAATATTTTAAAATTTTTAATGGCTTTTAGGGTCGTAGAATTCTGATTTGAAATGAGATTCGACCGTTTTAGAATCCCCACATTCGGAAAAAAAGACGACAAATTGGACCTTCGCTTCCAGAAAAAAAGGCCACGCCTAACGCCTGAAACTACCGGACTTTTTCAAAGAAATRGCAATTCTACAAATCCTCCCTAAGGCCAAATGGGGCCCCCGATTATTAATAGTTTATATGTTGTAACTTGTAATTGTTTGTTTATTGCTGTGTCTTTACACAACATGAATAATTTTTATTTGTATTCACAGCGTATTCGTGATATGAGCTCAACCAGGTCGACGGCAAATAATGGCCGTCCTAATGAAGAGGATGCCGCCAAACGGGCAAAAGCGAAAAGTGCGGACATGGTCAGCGAGGTTTTTGTTCATTTTTTGAGTCAGGGTGCCCATTTTTGATTAAAAAACTCCGCAAATTTATGGGCATTTGAAGTTTTCTTATAGGCTAATAAATAAAACATTTTTTTAAAAAAACAAAATAAGTAGCGTCATTAGCCTTTGTTTAATTCTTTTTTTTTGTCTTAAAAAATGCTAAAAATATGCCCCGTGGTGATCCGGTGATTGCCATTGAATTATAACGATGACAAAAGTGTTAATTCAGACACATCCGCGGCATTCCAATGTTCTTGTCGGCTCCACGTTGGCTATTTGGTCGCTGATTTTTCTGCTGTTGGCCGCCTTTGTGTCCCTTCAATATTATTTGCCAAAAGCCGCTTCTTCCTGTTTATGCCCCGACGGCGAATTTGTCGGACTGACTGGGGAAGGACGGTACAACGACAGCAGTTTTGGAAAGCCCCAGGTTTTTTGTTTGTTTTTTTGACATTCTTTATTAATTTTCCTTTAAATCGTCGGTTTCGAAATAACATAACAAAAAAAAATTCACAGACTTTGCCCGACGGCCGTGTCCAATACGAATTGGCGGTGGTGTCCGATTTGGACCAAGACAGCAAAGTGAAAGGTCAGGACGAATGGCACAGTTTCTTGTGCAGGGGCCGTCTCTTCTTCCACCCCGACGGCCACTCGGTGAAGGTCGAATGGTTCGACACGGCGGCGGCTAAGCACAATTTGTCCTCCGAACTTTCGAGCGGAGGAAGAGCGATGGAGTAATTTTTGGAGCATCAAATCAAAACTTTATATAAAATTGTTTAGACTATCCGATCTCTGTGTTTATGATGGCCATTTGCTCACTGTCGACGATCGAACGGGCGTTGTGTACAGGTGCGGGCTGTTTTTTTTTTTGTTGATGGTTTTCGTAGTTTTTTTGCAAAATTTAATTTAAGAATGGACGACTTCAAAAAAATGGTGCCCTGGGTGTTGTTGAACGATGGGCCCGGAAATACTATCAAAGGGTTCAAAGGCGAATGGATGACCGTGCGGGACAAAATGCTTTATGTCGGAGGGTTGGGCAAAGGTAAGCGAAGGGACGAAAGGCAATTTGAAGTCGAAGAGAATAAATATGTTTTGAGAATGGACAACGCAAGCTGGCGATTACAAAAATAACCATCCGATGTATGTGAAGGTAAAAGATTTAAGTTTTGATGATGGAAAAGTTAAATTCATTGAACAAATTAATTTTTAAAAAATGATGATGGCAATTGATTTGACCTGGTCTTTCGCCTAACTTTCAGTTATTGTGTTAATCTTTAAGAATTCGTTTCCATTCATCAAATTCCAGGTGATCACCCCCAACGGCGAAGTGTCGCACATCGACTGGACGGATCACTACAAAGCCCTGAGGCGCAGAGTTGACATCGAATGGCCCGGATACATGATCCACGGTCAGCAACTTCACAGAGATTGGACAAAACATTTTTTTTTTTTTACTTTACACACATTGTACTCAAAGACGTAGCCAGGAGTTTTTTTGGGGGGGGGGCGATCCAAAAATTCTTAGGGGTGTATTTTTTGCTGTGTATTGCATTTTTGTTAGGCAATTTTTCCGAAAAAACAGTTAGATATCACTTTTAAATATGCAAAAAATTTCATTTTCGGGGTGGGCCCGGGGCCCTCCCTGGCTACGGCCCTGATTGTACTCCAAATTCAGAATCCGGCCAATGGTCTGATGTGCACAAGAAATGGTTTTTCTTGCCGAGGTTCGACTAAAAATAAAAGGCAAACTTTATTATTGTCAATTTGTTGTTGTAGACGGGCTTCGAAGTTCAAATATAACGATGTGGACGATGAACACATGGGCAAAAATTGGCTGTTGACCGCCGATGCGGACTTTGCCAACATTGACGTGCGGCTTTATATTTTTTCCAACATTTTGAATTGAATTGGGCCCATTAGCCTGAAGATAATTAGCTTCCTTTGCCTCTTCAGTTTTTGGTTTGCTGGCGTCCTTTTTATTGAGAATTTAAACGGTTTTTTGCTGGGTATAAAAATATGCACTTAAAATCAAATTAAAAAAAATGCGTCGTTAAGTTCCGCGAAATTGGCGTCCTCCGGGACGGCTTCCGAGGCTTCTCCGCCTTTCAATTTCTTCCCAACACTGCCGACGACGTCATTGTCGCGCTGAAGTCGGAGGAGCGCAACAGCAAAGCGGTCGCCTCCTATCTGTTCATCTACCGCCTCAGTACCAACCAAGTGCTGCTGGACGACGAGCGCGTCGGACCGTACAAATTCGAGGGGCTTATCGTGTACTGATTGATATTGATGCTTAATTGTGCCAACTTGGAAGGGGTTGTTTGTTGTCACACTGTAATGAGATGTTTCCAATGGCACTTACAAATTAAGTAAGCATATGCATTTGTTGTATATCCAGTATGCATCATAATTGTATTGATTCCTTCCTTCCTTTGATTACTTATAATTTGCAAACACCTCTGAAACGAGATCCCTTTTAAAATACCTATCTGTTGATATTGTTTGTTACCTATATAGTATAGTATATAATAATATTATTATAATTTTATTGTATATTGCATTTGGACTGTTGTTGTATAGTAAAAAAAAAGTGACCTTATGTTTGGAATCTTTTAATTAATTATTGCTTTCCTGGGTATATTTTTTAAATTGATTTATTATTGTATTTTAATATATTGTAATTTAAGTTTTTCTTAAAATTCCAAGCAAGCTGACTGTTGTTATTCGCTTAATCTGTCGCTATTTAATGTTCAGCACCAATATTTATGTTTCATATTGCTTTGGTTCGTTACTCTCTGATTTTGTAAAATCCCATTTTGTTCGGCCTTTGATAAAATGCGTGTTTTCCATTTAAAGATAAGACATTAAAATCTGGCCAAAATTAAAAACAAATTTAGATTTTAGCTTCAATGTTGATCAAGAATTTTACATATTGGGGTGAGGACAGCAGATGATAATGCTTCTGCTTGAACGGGCAATGCGTAACATAAAAAAAGAAAACATTTTTAGTGTGAACAAATCGCCAAAATGCAAATCCCAATATTAAAAATGCAAAATCAAAATTTGGGCATTTATTTGTGAACGTTTACGCCCCCATAAAACTTCTGACGAGCAGCAGAGGGCCTGTCTCTTATACACATCTAGATGTGTATAAGAGACAGATATAAATGGGGACGGACGGTTCAGCGAAAACTGTTGAGTTTCGATAGCCACATTTTGCTTTTTACATTTATATTTAAAATGAGTGAACATTTGCGTCCCACCGATGACGGGAGGCCCAGCAAAGGCGGTCCCCTGGAGGGCATGGACCCGGTGACCGGGTAAAGCCAATCAAATTAATTTAATATGAAATTGCCATATAAAATGTTCAACGATGATGAATAAGTTGCTGGCAGGGATTACATAAAGCCCCAGCAGCAGCATCAGAAGCCTTACGTCGATTGTTTCACCATTGAAGTGCCAATGCCGACGGACGGATCCAAATTGGAAGGCGGCAACAACAGCAATCAATCGGCAGACGGGAGCAATGAAAAGCGCGATTTACAGAGAAAAGTGTCGACAATAATTTCTAAATAAATAAATGTTTCAATACTTAAAAGTGGTCTCGTCGAATTGTCCGTACATTGAGCAACCGGAGTCGCGACGCGGACGATGAGGGGGAGTGGGAGGAGGACGGAGCGGACAACTGCCTTTTTGGACACCGGGTCAGAAAGTGGCACGGCGGCATTTTGGGGGCGGAATGGAATCTAAAAAAATCCCATTTTAAAATAATTAATTTGCTTTTAAATGTAATAGGGTAATTTGCAGATCCGTTTTACAATAATGGCCATCTCCACACTGTGCCTCGCCTCAATATTGTCCAACATTCTGACGTTTAACTTCACTTACATTTGCATGGCTGGCGACAAGCCTGCCAATTTCTCCAATATGACAGGCGATTTATTATTTCAATTTTTAATAAATTTTAATATTTTGTCCAAAACTTCAGACCCTTTTGAGTGGACCAGCATTGGCTACAATCCGGACTTGGACTATTCGAGTGCGGCACGGAGTGCACTGTTTATGGCTGTCGCCGTCGGCTCCCTAATGACCGTTTTTCCCCTCACCATTATGCTGAACCATTTTGGGTCACGGTAAACATTCTACAGTAATTATGGGTACAGTAATTATGGAATGGTTTTAACTCTTTTGTAGGCTGATTTTTGGCTGTTTGGGTTTCATCAGTGCTTTAGCGACTTTATTGGTAAAATTTGTGCTTGAAAAAGTGTGGGGGGAAAATTGCTTTTGCATTTTAGATACCTTTGGCGGCCGGCCTTGGCTTCCCTTTTATGCTGTTAATGCGTTTAATCCAGGGTTCGAAATTAAATAAAATTTAAATTTAAATTAAAAATATCTCTCATAAATCAGGCGCTTCTTTCTCCGCTTGTCTCCCAGTGATGGGCTCAATCACTTCCCATTGGTCGACATTAAAGCAAAATGGAATTTTCATCGCCATTCTGTCGAGTTTCCTCCAGGCAACGGCTTAAAATAAAATATAATAAACAATTAAAAATTAATTTCTTTAAGATTGCCCCCATTTTTACGATGCCAATTTCTGGCGAACTGTGCACTTCCTCACTGGGTTGGCCATCCGTTTACTATCTGCACGGAATTGTTGCGCTGATTTTGTTCACAATTTTTATGCTGGTAATTTGAGAAGATTATTTAATTACATTTAAATTTAAATTAACTGTGAAAATCGTTGACAAGTCTTAGTTAAAAATAAAATTTTATTTGCTTTTTAGTATCATAGAAACTCACCGCACAAACATCCGATGATGAGTCGAACAGAAATTGTTAAAGTAAATTAAATTTATTTGTAATTATTCTTTAAATTGAATTATTTATTTTGAATCTTTAGGTTATGTTCAATAAGGGCGGCTCAATTTACAGCGGCCCAACGACGGACAACAAAAAGCCAAAGGAGAAAAAGTCGCGGAAAGTTCCATACTGGGCAATGTATTCGGACAAATCCATTTGGGCAATTTTGGTAATTGAAAAATAAATAATATTTAAATAATTTAAATCATTTTTCATGTGGCATCTTTCGGAAATTTCATGGGCACTCAGCTTTCACTGCAATTCATGCCCACTTACATCAATAAGGCAGGCATTTCAGTTTCTTTTATTCTAATTACCGATTCCCTAAAATGGAATATTATTGAAAATATCCGAATATTTTATTTATTATTAAAATATATTGCACAGGTCCTTCACATGCCTATCGAACAGACCGGCCTGGCATCGGCCATTTCGCCGGCGATTATGTTCGCCATCAAACTTTTTGCCGGACAAAGTTCTGATCGGATCAAGTAAATTGAATCTTTTTAACCAAAATTATATTAACTAAAAAATGAATATTTTTTTGTTTAAATTTAAATGTTTCAGATTTATAAGTGACGAACGCAAACTGCGCATTTATAACACACTTTCGATGGGCGCGATGGGCACTTTGTTTATTGTGCTGGCATTGCTCAATCCTTCGAAGAGTCCGACTTTATGTTTGGTAAAGAATTTGTAATAAATATAAACATTAAAGAATTTGTATTAAATATAAATATAAATAATTATTATTTATTTGTTGTGCCAACATTTATTTACTATATTACAGGTCATTCTGATTGCTTCGACATGCATTCTCGGCTTTAACTCAGGCGGATTTTTCAAATCTTCACAAATGGAATATTTTTTTATAGTTTTAAATGTTTAAAAAAAGATTAATTAAAATTAAAGGTTTCGCGTCAACATTCGCACTTCACTTTGGCCAACATTTCCTTCCTCAACTGCGTCTGTATGCTTATTGTTCCATTGCTTAACGAAATTGTTGCGCCTGAAAACGAACCAGGCAAATTTTAGAGATTTCAATTTTAAATTCCATGAAAATTTATGGAAAGTTTCAGAGAATTGGGCCATTGTTTTGTGGATTCATGGAATTATTTTATTGTTGACCAACGCAATTTTCTGTGTGTTCGCCTCCGCAAAGCCGGCCAAATGGACATTGGACACGTTCAAGGAAAACAAAAAATGTTGGAAAGGTAACAAGTTTTATATAATTTGGAGAAATTTATCAAAATTTTAGGGAATAAAATTGCGTCAAAAAATGAAAATTGCAACGGCTCTCCGAAAGTTGTAACGGTGGATGCGAAGGAAGTGACCATCTATTGAACAAACTTTTTATCACATTAAAATACACCGGCATTCGAAATTACTTTTGCAAATTAATAAATTTGTTATTAAAAATTGGCCTCTGATCCCCGACTTTGATCTGAATGGTTTTCTATGCGCCTTATCGGTTAACATTAGAGATCTTTTGATTAAGAATCTTAAGAACTCAATAAACTCGACGGTCGAATTTTGGTCAAAAATCTCGATCGAGATTTAACGAGTTTCGATCGAGAATCTCAAAAAAGCGCTAAGATCTCAATAAATTTCGTCGGTAGAATCTCGAAAAAGTCTTGATCGAGACTTACGGAGTTTCGATCGGCGCTCGGTCCGATCTCTAGTTAACATTTGTCTAAAATTCATAAAAATTAATGACATTTTTTGCCCATTGCATTATGTGCATATTCTGCCCATCAGTGCAATGTTCCATTTGCTGCTGTTCGTCCAATCTGACGGCGTTAAAGACTGATCGATCGGACGGAACTGATCGAGAGAGGATCGATGTTCTCGACTGCTCCGGCGATATCCAATCCCTCAGTCCTATTCCCACACAGCCGCCGGCCGCTGTTTGGCCATTTCCCACTCATTTCCCAGAGAAAGAGCACAAATTCAGCTTCTTCCTTTATACATTTTTGTCAACGAACAGAGAAAGTAACAAAGTCCGACATTTTTACTAATTTAACTCAATGGTTACACAATTAAAAATGCTCTAATAAAATAAAATTTAATTAAAATAAAAGTAAACGTATTACTATTTTACTAATGCAAATCACTAAAACAGGCCGGTGTATCGATTTGGGCGAGCCGGCTAGTCTTACAAATAGTGATTTTCTTATTGGGATTAGAATGATTCCCAATGGTCCGGTTCGTCCCGGAGATAATCCAAACAATCCTTGACGGATGGACGGATGGACGGGCGGTAATGGTTTTGCCGAGACGGCTGCTGTCTTTGATTTGGCCAACAATTGGCCATGGCGAAATGTGGCCAGAGAAAAAGTGCTTCCCTCGAAGTAAAGCATCCGAAAGGCGTAAATAAAAGTCAATCCGTCCATCGATCAGAGAGCTCTCCAGTAACGCGTCGACTTTTACCTCGGAAGCAAGCACCTCTTTAGCCCGATAAAAGTCTTCAAAACTTGAGAAAATCCCCCCTGAGAAAATCCCCCCCCCAAACTTTAAAGTTTAACAATTGTTGCCACGCAGAAGAATTAACACAATTATTTTTATCTGTCCATTTAGCTTCTCGACGGGTTGACCGCGTCTCGTTGTGTGAGCAAAAAGTACCCCAACAAAACTAAAAATGGTAAAATTTAAAAAAATGGATATTTTTTCAATGAAACTTTCTCTGCCCAGGCCTCCGGTGTGAAGGTGGACGGCGCCTGCAAACAAGCCTACGACGAAATGCACAACAAACATTTCTACTCCTACCTGATCTTCCGAATTTCCGACGACGACACAATGATTATTGTGGAGAAGAAGGGCGAGAAGAACGCCCCCTACTCCGAGTTTGTGGAGGTGGGAAGTGAACGTTTTGCTGCATTGATCTTATTTTTCAGGAGATGAAGAAGGTGGTCGGCGATGGCAAGCAGTGCCGGTATGCGGCAGTCGATGTGCATGTCGAGATCCAGAGACAGGGCACCGAAGGATCCTCCAACCTTTCCAAAGTGGTCTTTGTCCAATAGTGCGTTTTTAATAATAATTATAAATTTAACTTTGGCTTTAAAAAGGGTTTCTTTTTTTAAATTTATACTAGAATTTGGGATAACCATTGCTCGGATTAAATTTGCGGACCGGACCAAAGTCCATCTGTCTGATCATTAGGTATTTTGTCCTTTGAGAGTTTTGAGCGTTTGTCCATTTGAGCTGTCCCGACGAGGCACCCGTGCGACGTCGAATGCTTTACGCTTCGTCAGTGCGAGCGCTGAAAGCGACCTTGGGACTGGAGAGTCTGCTCCAAATTCAAGCCGCCGAACTGTCGGACATCGACGAAAAAGTGGTCAAACACGAGGTGAAACAAAAATATTAATATATTTATATCTAAAAGCTCAAAAAATGAAGAAGAATATTTTGTTTTTGGGGACTCGAAAGTTATCGAAATTTATTTCTGGTTCGAATTTTTTAGCACCCATTAACAAATTTATACGTTTTCCACCATATTTCAATTTATTGCCTATTCTTTGCATGTCTTTAAAGAAAATCCTTTTATGTTTTATAATACATATTTTTTACTTAAGCCTTAAGCTCAATTTCTTTAATTCACCAAAACTTTAAATTTCAATTATTGTTTAATTTTATTCCTTTTCCAAGGTGATGGGTCGTCAACGAACCTAAAGGCCATGGCTTCCATTAACTTCAACAAAAGTGTTTTCAATTAAATGGAATTCGAGAGCAAAGTTCCCTATTATTTTGATAATCACACCGATTTTATCGTTCCCAAACGAATTTTATTTTAATTTAAACCGTATGCCTTTTAATACTCCATTTTTGATTCAAAATTAGACAAATAAATCGCTACAACTTATTGCTTTTAAACAAATATTCAATAAAGAAAGCTCTTGACTTGCCGAATACCAACAATTTGTATTAATAATTAATAAAACAAAAATTAATATTTAATATTTAAAAATTACATTTGGTTTGAAGCTTTGAAGCAATATTTGTGATTTGGTTCTAAGTTCACTAAACTGCAAAACCGGGAATTTTTGGTTCGAATAACCGAAATTCTCAGGAACCAACCGACAACGCTATTCGTAATACTCATTCTTTTAGATTCTTTTCTTAATAACCAAAAATTATTAAATGTTTAATATGTTTTGTATTGAGAAGATTTATTCAAATATTTACTTTAAATGCGAATTAATCCATCCGTAAAATAAATTATTCACTTTCCCTGAAATTGGAGACTTAAGGCGACTTTTTGAAGTATTTTAACACTTTTTATTTGAACAAAGTCAAGAGTCAAAAACACTTTAAAAGGTCCCCCCTTTGAGTAAATAAAGTGACATTTTTAAATTCAAATTCTCACACTTTTGCCTACGATTTATTTATTTAATTGAAATTACGAATATTTTAAAGTATAACAAAATTTCCCAATATGATAAATAATTTTATATTTATATTAAAAATAATTGTAATATTTTATTCGCATGTCGGCCAAACCCTTTCAAACTTTTAAACCTCCAAAAATTGTTGTATTGGACGAGCAAAATGAGCGAATTTCAAGCAGTAACGGCAGTGTCAGCAGCAGGCAAAGTTCGAAAGATTCAATTGAACCACCAGCAGAATTTGTGAACAATTCGGGACCGTTGAACGATTCGATTGGAAGAGCAAATGGGTAAAAGTTGTTCCCAAATAACAATAAAAAATTTAAAAACTTTCCATTTCAATTATTTAAATACAGAAAAGTTTGCAAGATTTCGAGTGCTTCGAATTCCTTTCAAAATCTCTTCGGCAAACGGAAGGCCAATGTTTTCAGTCCAATTTTTTTGCCCCTTTAGGCAATGTGTCGGCTCCAATAAAAGCAAATTGATTAAAAGCCGCGCCTCTGAATTGTAAATTAATTGTAAATTATTTTATTAGGATTCCGCTCGTTTTGCAAAATCCTTTTTTTGCGCAGAATAATTCGAATTCCATCGCGTCATCTGAAGAGAATTATGAGAACGCAGGGAATCAAATCGCTCCAGCGGGAAACGCAACATTTTGTCGGTAGTCAAATCGTTTACTTTTCGTTCTTTAATTTAATTATTTTTGGCGTCACTTCTGTGAACGGCTTACTCAGAGTGTACCGTAGCCGAGGGGCGTTCCGTTTCTTTTGGATTACGGTCACCACCGTGTCCCTTGTGCTTTTGCTTTGGCAAATCACCAAATTGGTTCAATTGTATTTCTCGAGACCCACCGCTTCACAGGCTTTTACTTTTAAATTTAAATATTGAAATTAAAATATGTTAAAGTTTAGATTTCATTTTTGCTCAATGACAACGGCCTTCCATTTCCGGCAGTCACTATTTGCAGTCATCAGCCAATAAGCCAACAATTTGTTGAAAGTTTAATTATGAATTTGATTACAGTAACCTTGCATTGTTAAAATAGTTAGATTACTTACTGTACATGCAAAAAATGATTAATTTAGACAGCATAAAAGCAATGAACATTTCACAACGGTTACTGGAGTACATAATGCTGTCTTTCACGGACGTGCAGCACCTTCTTTCCGTATCGGATCAGGACGAGTTGGCGCTTGCCGATGAAGTATTCGAATTACAGTGAAAGTGAAATCGAATTGTTTTTTTTTTCAATTCAATTTTAGGAATGGAAAGAATTTACTCATTTTCTTGCGCCAAAATTTACTGTAAATGGCTTTTTCTGGAACGCGTCAGCAAATTGTCAACAAATATTGAAGTTTTGTTCCTTTGGAGGCCGCGAATTTGACTGTTGCGAATATGCGAAAGGAATTCTGACGGAAATCGGTGGGATTTTGGACTTTGATAATAAAATATATTTTCTTTACAATTTAATTTATTTAATATAAAATGTTAATCATCAAAAATAGTTTAGGAAAATGTTATCAACTAGATCTTTCCTCAACCGATCAGCCATGGCTGAGGGGACAAGTGCAAGCCGGCATCAATAACGGGTCATTTCATAATGCATTTAAAAACTAATGATTTATCATTTAGGCTACAAATTATCGTCGATGCTCGTACCGAACAGCAAACGAATTCATTATGTAAAAATTATTACTGTTTAATTTAAATTATTATCATATTTATTATATAATAAAGGGTAATTTTTACTTTATTTCAATATATTTGGCACTATAAAACACTCAGTTATGGACACGGCACATCCTTTTGCCGATTCTTTGGACACCGGATTTCGATATTACGTCCACGAGCAGTTTTCCCTGCCATATTTGTCCACGGAAGGCATTAGCGTGTCGCCAGGCACCAAAGCATATTCTGCGATTAGCCCAACACATGTAAATGCTTATTTTACAAAATTGCTTCTTAAAAGGGCAAAGAAATTTAACAATTTAACAAATTTTAGCAATTATTTCAATAAATATTTTAAGTACATTTTGTTGCCCCAAGAAATGTGGGGCAATTGCTCCGATCGATGGCCCGAGGATCTGCGGCAAATTGTGAACGATGGAGCGGCCGATGACCGGCACAAAAATAAATGTTAAATATAAAAATAAAATGTTTTTGTTAAGGTATTCATCGGTGAAGTGTAAAACATTGTGTCGTTCCAAATATTTCAATGATCTCTGCGGTTGCAGTCCGTTCAGTTACAATGTCGACGAATGTATGAATTTTAATCAATTTTAAATAAATAATTTAAATAATTTAAGTTTACTCCGTTTGCACTCCGTACGAAATTTATAAATGCTTGAACAGCACAGTTTTGAACGACACCAAATGGTTCCAGAATGGAATGGCAAGGCCTGGCTTAGGTCGGACGGAAATTTTGAAAAATTTCCGAATATTTTTATTTCAGAAGATTTTCACCAAATCATACCAGTCTGCCCCCAGTGCAAAATTGAGTGCAAAAGATGGGTTTACCACACTTACAACTCTTATGTCCAAGCCTTTCCCCACAAAACTTTTGGCAGACTGCGGCGAAAAGCTTCACAATGGTAATCAATTTAAAATTTAAAAATAGTAAATTGAATTCAATAAAATTTGAATTTTAGGTCCAGTATTGTGTCACTGAACATTTTCTACCGCGACATGGCTTATACGGAGTATAAGCAAGTGCAAAGCCTATCAATGACTGAAATTCTTAGTAAAAATTAAATAAACTCAGTTCTTGAATATTTTGAATTTTTAAAAATAAATTTTAGAAAAAAAACTTGCGATCGCCTGTTTAAAAATGTTGATATTGAAATTATCCAAAAATTTAGGCGACATTGGCGGAAATATGGGCCTTTTTTTGGGCATGTCGCTGATATCACTGATCGAATTCGTCACGTACATTTGCAAAATTAGTTGGCTGTTCATCTCCAAGAAACGAAGGGACCATATGGTACAAAATATATTTTGAAAATAAATTAAACTTTTATATTTTTTAAATTTAACATTAATAAATGGCTTTAGCTGGCCAAAAAGCGACGTGACGAGGAGCGGGAACAGCAACTACAACAAACGTTGGAAATGACCAATAGCAGAACAAATGATCTGCCGACCTCTCAATTTGACACAATAATTCGCAGAATTTCGCGGAGCATTCAACGAAAACCCGCGCGGGCTGAAAAATGTATGTCGGGAAAAGGACGGACGGACGAATTTCTATTGACTTTCGAAACGAAAAACGAGAGATTTTGTCGGTAGAGATTGTTCGAGATCAGCAGGATTTTGGGCCGACTTAAAATGATCATAATTCATAATTATAATAAAGATAATAATTAATTACAAAGACATTTAAGCAGCAGTTTTTATTCTGCCGGTGAGTGGTCAAAGACAAAATGCTGAAAGTGATGATATTCCATCGTCAACAAAGCTGACCCGACCTGCAAATAGTTTAAAAAGGTCACAATCAGTGTTTTCCGCACTTTTTGGACAGAAAAAATCGGTAAAACTTTTACATTTATTTATAAAAGAGACTTAAATTTTTTTTATAAATAAACGTAATTTATTCGTCTTCAAAGCTGTCCAATGCATCACGAAAACGCGATTTGGTTGATTCAATCATTGAAAGTCGCCTGCACGGAAATGCCGGCAGGGCATCAAGACGAAGCAGTACTTCATCATCAAGTGAAGATGGAATAGACAGCAATGAACATAATGAACAGCACCAATTACCAGAAACATCACCTGCAACAGAACGAAAAGAGGTAATAAAATCAGGAAAAAGCAGCAAATGTGCGACTAAATTTAGGTGGAGCTTAAAATTGACTTGGAGTCAAAAACGGTGATGCTGGTCGGTCCCCCACAGGGGGGACGCCGTTACTCGACCACGGCCATCCTTTCTTACGAAGCGCCTACGGCAACTACGGCCAAAAATGTTATGGAAAGAAGCGTGAGTGCAAATGAGGCACAAAAAATAACCTAAAACCAACTAAAATAAAATAAAAATCATTATCTATCGGACGTATAATCACTAAACTATTAACAATAATAAACAATATCAGATTATTATTTTGTGAATAACAAATTAAAAAGGTAGAAGAACAATTATTATTCGTGAATAATTAAGTTACAATGTAAGGGAATTAGCTAAAACAAAGCGGCAAAAAGTGCCAATCCAAGCATATACAATTCAAATAATGTGCGTTAATTATGCATTATTATCCCAAACTTTTTTTCCATTTGCAAATGCTTCGGTCGGAAACATTCAAAATTTTTGCAAGTTCAAATTCTCTAAGCGTCGGGTTGCTTTCTTTGAGTCGGTAATATTGTCGTAGTTTTTGTCGCTTCTCTTCAATGTCATAAAGGCGATTTGTCCTTTCTTAAATTTATTTATTATTAACATTTTAACATTTAAATACACAATTAATTAAGGAAATCACTTTGTGTAAAGGCAATCTGATCTTTTGTTGGTCCAAACTCCATCTTCCATCTGCTCAAAGTTCTTTCGGGAATTTCTAACATTTTTACAATTTCTTTTTCTTTGAGCGTCGGCGAACTTTTCTTGATTTCGAAGTATTGGCACAGTTTTTGGAGCTTGAAGTCTTTGTCATATTTTCTGTTCTGATTTTGACGATATTTTCTGTTAGTTTCTGAATATATTAAATACATAATCCTTATTTTTTGCATAACAATTTAGCTTATATAACTTTATTTGAAAAATTCTGAATAAATATTTTTAACTTTCCTTTTTAACCCAAATTTAAAAAACTTTTATAAAATTATCAACCTAAAGCCAAAGTATTGGTTGCCTGCTGAACACTTTGTGAGGAATTTGCGGTTTTATTTTGATCTCCAAAGAAGTAGTAAAAGGGCTTATTTTGAATGGCATTTTGATCAGAATCAATTCGTTCGTTTGCATCGCTATTATTTACGTTACCAATTAAATGTGCCAAAATGTTGTTGGGTTGRCTTTGATTTTGTTGAATTCCCAAATTTATTGTTTCTTCATTCACATTATATTTTTGTACCAATCGCTCATGCGCATTAAAAAAGTCTCGATCCACGCCAARCGGCTCGTTCGAATTCCAACTGAAAATTTGATCCACGCTTTTGTCGTCATTCAAATGGAGCCATTCATTGGCTTCGTCATCGAATGCTTTTGCACAATTGTTGAAAAGCAAAGTTAAGAGCAAAAATTCGTTGATAAAAAACGATTTARAAGAAAATGTCGACAATACACAACTCGGCGTATTCATTTAATACGTGCAATTAAAAGGACGAATCTATTCACAGTAAAAATTGCATTTAATAAAATAATTAATGTAAAAATAATATGCATTATATAAAATACTTAATGTATTTTAAATTTAAATAATATTTTTAATAAAATAATTTGTGAAATAAATCAATGCTCAGACTTTGTTTTGCATTTATTTTATTGGCTTATTGTGAAATTAATTCATACATAAATATTGCGGAAAATGGTGTGTTTTTATTCCCGTGATTTGCATGCCAAAATGAAAAGCGCAATTTTTAATTATTTTGTAAGACACACAGAGAAAAGGTGAACGTGAACAGAAATTTAATGATCCCAAACGTAAAAAATAATAATAATTAATAATGCTGCTAAAGTATTGACAAATAATTGAAACATACATAACTCTGATAAAACAAATATTGTGTGGATACAATTGTTAAAACCAATAAAACCCGTCTGAAGAGTTTTTTTTGGACGAAATTTGTATAAAATAAAATATTCTAAAATTTTTGAGAATATTTCTGGGGGGGGCACGTTTGAAGTTATGTTTATTATTTATTTTGCGTAAGAATTGTATGCGTGATGGCTGTATATCCATCCGTAAATGTCGTCTTGCTGGACGGGAGTCATTCGGCTCATTGGCATAGCCCCTCCGGCGCCATTTACACTATTTGAACGACTTCGACACATTGGGCCACCCCTGGAAAAATAGAAATGTGATATGTAATAAACCGGCAATGCTTTCTTTCTGACAGAGAGAGGGCATTAATTATTCGTAATTGATTCAATTAATTTTAATGCGGAAAATTTGTTTGCCAACAAAAAATGGATTTATTAAGTCCTTAATTAATATAAGAAATTAAATGCTTTTTTTTGCTTGCCTCTCCAATGTCCGCTGAATTGTGCCGCTGTCCGCCCTCGTGGGCGTGTATATAAGGCCGTTGAGTTGTGCGGCGCGTGCGGCGACTGCTGCACTCATATACGCGTTGGAGTTGGGCGAGTGCTGCAGCGAGTGCAGGTCCGAGGCACGTCCGGCAGAATGCGCCCGAATTTGCCGTCTGTGTGTATATTTAACTTAAAATGTTTACGGCAAGCCAATTTYTTTTTAAATGTCAACACTTGGGCTGCGATTWAATGAAACTCAAAAAATAACCTACTCCAAATCACTAAAATGACCAAATATGACCTTGAGATTATAATGAAATCACTTTTAGTTATTTTACAGATTTCATCTTAAAGAATTTTGCGAAAATGCCGAATGGATAAATAATCACTATGACTGTGACTTTCACGGCACGGTCAGGGAGCTTAATTTGCCCTATTTTTATGGAAAATGCCATAATTTTAGAAATTTGTCATATTTTTGCCACATTTCCACACTTGCCATAATTTTGCCATATTTTAGAACTTTGTAAAAAATCTCATTTTTAAGGGAAAAAGGAGAATTCCCGAAAACAGTGCCCTTGCTAGCTCCCTGGGCATGGCACGTTCAGGAAAATATGTAATAAACCATAAAAATCGCAGTCTTAGTCAACCAAACAACACACAGAGGAAGTTTTTCCTTTTTCTGCATTATTAAATTCTTAAGGATTTTTATTTTCCAATTACATAAATTATATTTTATTTTACTTTTTCGCAACGCACATGCCCACAAAAACGGCCAGCATCACAACGCCAACAGTACTCATGCAAATTACGATCACGGCAGTAGGCAGCGGCTTGCCTAAATAAAGATTAATGTCAATTTWAAAAAATTATGATTAAAAAGCATTTTTAACAATAAGATTTATTTACCATTGCTTTTTTGCCTGCTGTTTCCCACATTAATGCCGCTTTCTTCTTCTTCAAATTTGCCCTCAGTGAATTTGCCGTCCTCCCCAATAATTTCTGCAGAATTTCTCTCCAATTCGTTGCCGTCGTGCGGACGCAATTCGAACTGTTCCAACTTTTGYCCACCTTCCCCATTATYATTGGCCGTTTTGGAAACGTTGCCMGAGTTATGGCCATGTTCTGAAAATGAACCATTAATWATACAATTTTAGAATAATAATTTTAAATTATCGAATTSGTTTTTGAATRAATAATTTTTCTAAAATAATTTATTATGTACACTAAAAAATGCAGCACCTTTGTCATCATTTTCCGCTTCTTTTTCAGCATTTTCTTCTMCGTCAACATTTGGTCTTGACAAAATTTGCTCTCCCCCACCCGCCGCCATAACAATGCTTGGCGGCAAAGTTAGCACCGGATTKCCATTTTCATCGTTATTTATCTGTTAATTAAAATTGCTTTTCCATAATTATTATTAAACTTTTAGTATTATAAATTGCAACTTACGCTGTGTGCCGTGTGTAGTTTGGGTCCAGAAGACAAAAACGGGACCGGATGTGGGTAGATAACGGCCGGATTGTTGCGTGGATCTACAGTAGTCAGCGAGACGGATGCTGCTGAATCCGTTGTTACCGTATCCGTCACCGTTTGCTTGTCCAACTCGGAGGTCTTTGTTACCGTATCCGTCACCGTTTGCTTGTCCGACTCGGAGGTCTTTGTTACCGTATCCGTCACCGTTTGCTTGTCCGACTCGGAGGCTCCTCGTTCACCCTCAGCACTGTCTTCTTCGCTACTTTTTTCTGTTTTCTCATTGAGCTGATTTGGTGCAGAAGTTATCATCTATAAAGAGGATTATTAATTTTAAGATTTGAAAGTTATTTGACTCAAATTTTGCTTCTTTTTTTTGTGCATAATTTTCATTTTGTAATTTTTGAGTGAATTTGTTTTTACTTTATTGTTTATTTGCTGGGCTATTTCATTTTCATCCGCAGAAAAGTGACTCAATTCTTCAGCATTCTTAGCCGACATAATTGCCATTAATTTGTCGTTTTGGTCCAATGTTGCTTTCATTCTTTCAGCATTTGAAGCCGGCGATGCCAACCGGGAGGTTGAGGAAGATGTTAAGACAATGGAAGGAGCCTGACAATTTTATTTATTTTTTAAATAAATGTTTTTAAATTTTGTCTAGAATTTAATAATTAAAGCATCCGCTCAATTTAAGCACATACCGGTGTCTGCTGCGGTTGTTGGGGCCCGAACCGAATTGGTCGGATGTTTGGCATTCTGCCCGTTTGGTGGCCATTGTTCGTTGGGTCGACAGAATCTGCCAATTCATCGGAAGAACCCTTCGGGGGAAGAGTGCCTTTTTGCTGAACAAACGCKGATTCYTCTTCTGCCTCTTCCAGAGTGCTGCTGTCTTCGACTTGGTCAATGGACGGCGACTAAAATGACAATTAAATTAACAAATAAATTAATTTTAATAATTAAAYACATATAAMACTKTTATACTTACTTCACTGGCCGAGTCTTTTGTCGATTTTGTAGTTGAAATTGTCGAAGTTTTTCCACAAATTACATCTTCATTGTTGGGAATGAACACACCGGTTCCCTGCTGAAGCATATGAATCTGTTCCACGCAGACTAGCGGATTTTCTTCAGAAATAAAAATAAAAGAATAAACATTTTAATTAATAATATTTAAAGACTGACCCTGAAGTAGTACGGTAGCGATTCGCCGTCCGAAAGCGCCGAAGGGGGTCCTAACAATTTTGTTGAAGCTCAAATCGACAAGGAGCAAGTTCAGTTGGGAGAGGAAAGTGCCCGGGGCCAGATCGATCAGCTCATTCCGGCTCAGGTCCAACATCACCATGGACGGGTTGCCTTGGAAGGCTGCCACATCGACTGACCTTATCTAAGTGGGGAATTTAAGGATTCGCTATGATAAATACTTTGAATCCTTTTTTATTATTATTTTGATACAAAATCTCCTTTATTTTATTTGAGTTCTTTTAATCCAATGGACGACGGACTGTCGTCGCTTCACCTTATTGCTTTTCAGAGAAAGTTGTTGAAGTTGTTTAAGCGAGCGAAACGCGTCTTTGGTCACCTCGAGCAGCCAATTCTGCTCCAGAATTAAAACGGCCTAAGCAATTTTTTGGAGTTTAAAATTTGCTTAATGAAAAATATAATTTTACAATGCTCGMATTTTGCGAAAATGCAAAGGGTTCGATGCTTTTGATGTGATTTTCGCCGAGGTAAAGTTGCCGAAGTGAGGGAAGTCCGGCGAAAGAATCATTTTCAATMACTTCAAYCCAATTGTTGCTTAAATCCAGCATTTCCAATCGTTCAAATGAGCTCAGCTGGAAGGGCTGAATCTAAATCCCAAAAGTTTAATTTTGTTGGAGTTTAATTTTAAATCAGAGTTCTTTTAAATTTTATAKTTTTCAGGAAAGCTTACATCTAATTTGGACAGTTCACACATTAWTTTGAAATTTGAATAGAATCAGTTGACCTGCGTCAATCTGTTGGCGGACAGGTATAAATAGCGAAGCATTGGCACATTCAAGAAAGCCTGCCGATGGATGGCACTGATTTGGTTGCCTGCCAAATTCAGCAAGCTTAACACCGGAAGGTTCATGAAAGAGAGTGCTGGCAATGTGCCATGGAGCAAATTGTTGTGCAGGTGAAGCGCCATCAGCATGCGAAAACCGCGAATAGCTAAGGAAATTTTAAAATTAAAGAAAATATATTTCTAATTTTTTTTTACTAAAATTAATAAACTCCAAAAACAAACCGCTGGCAGGCACTTCGTCGATAATATTGTGGCCAATGTTGATTGTTTGCAGAGTGCCCTTTACCCCATCAAAAAAGGTTTTATGAACTGCTGAAATTCGATTGTGTGACAAGTCGATGTCGGTCAGCTAAATTTAATTAATTTATAATTATTATTTAAAAGCAATTTCTACAATAAATTCTTTTATACTTTTGGCATTCTGGGCAACGAATGTTCGGCCTTCAATTCATTTATTGAATTGTTGGACAAGTCCAGTCGAACCTGAGAATTTATTTGTATAAAATAATAATTGATAATTTTCATTACCAAAGAATGTAATCCGGCAATTGTTTCTGGCCATATTTCTTTGAGCTTAATTCCATTCAATTTGAAACAACTTTCAGCCTTTGTTCTTACCGGATTTCCATTGATTGCCAATTCCTGCAAAACGCTTTCTAACCCCCCAAGGGCTCCTTTCTCCACAATTTCAATTTCACAATTGGTAAGTTCGAGTCGTCGAATGTAAAGGCCGGAGAAGAAATTGTTGGTCAGCACGTTGATGCTGCTTGAGTGGATGGAAAGAACCTAAAAATTCCAAATTTCCAAAACGCCAAATACTTAAAATTGATTGACCTTCAGCAGGCCAAGATGAGCTTGAGAACTCCGCAAAACCTGATGATTTATGAAGTTTTGCTCATTTTACTAAGCGTTTGAAATTCATAATAATTTAAAACAAATTAAATTTATAAATTTTAGCTTTTATGACCTGCATTAGCTGTATAACGCCACCTCCATTCTGTTGTGGCCCAAATTTGCCAACTTGGCCACTGCTATTTGTTGCTGCACGTCCCGGAGCAGTGCAGTTCAGCTGCACGCCGTCAACATGGTCAATGCATGCACAGAATGCACGCACTTGAAACGGGCACGCATTTTTATGTCGAATCAGTGCGAAAAGTATTAGCAACGCAAATGTGGAAAAATGGTGAATTCTAA